>JADWOT020000158.1:0-111000 GCA_036345935.2 Taenia hydatigena
ATCATCCATGTTTCGCGTCCACTTTCGTGCTCAATCATTCAAGTAATATCGCATTTGTATCTCATAATCTATTAAAAGATGTTAGGGTTAGATTGGCCCATTTCATTTATTCTCTCAGATAAGAGAGGTCATTGAAACTTGTTGGCAAATGTAGCCTCATGCACCCACCTACCTTAAATATTGTCGACGTCAGAGCTAGTCGCTCGTCCGCCCTCTATTTTGTTTATCTTAATATTTTTCCAAAGCCAAATTTACTTATTTTCTACCCTTTTCTTCTAACGCGTCATTCTTAGCCAATTTTACTTCGAGTGATGGAGCTGGTGTCAGCCTACTGTTTGTGATCCGGACAGTCATACATTTTGCTGTTTTGCAAACTCATGGAATTAGTGTAGGATGCACATTCTCATCAAACTTTAATTAAATTAAGATGAATAATACACGCAAGTCATTTTAAAGCAATTATTTGGTGCGAAAATTACCGCTGGCTTAATAATGAGGGGAGTCGGAATGGAAATTTTGGCACTAGCAGCAGGCAAACCCTGACCTCATTTTTTTCGTTCGAGGATAAATGCAAATGCGCTTAAAATGCCTATGTATCTAATTGCATCAAGTTTAATTCGTGAGCGCTTATTTGCATGGCATAGCACAGAGTGCGGATTCATAGCCCTTTGTATGATCTGATACGCACTTAACAAGCATTTGCGCACAATTCTGATCAAAAGTAGAAATCGTCCTTTGCATCACTGAATTTGGAAGCATATCCTCTCAACGTCCGAACCACTGATGACTCATTTGCAGCAATCCATTCGTTAACCGATCGATCGATAAGACAAACTATTTCAAAGCCAGTGCGTATTGGTCAACTCATTAGGGGATCGATATGATGCAGGGCACTTGTACATACGACGCCATTTTATCGTTTTTTTTTATTTTTGGAGACGGAACTAAGCGGGACGATAATTGCGCCGACAAGTGAAACCGACTCAAAATGCAAGCATTTTTAAGCGTGTATTGGAGGAAAGTGTCCTCCTCTGAAGATATCTTGAACAGTAAGATTCCACTCTTAGACAGTCAGTAAAGGAGCCACGTCAGCTCATTTTATTAATTGCAATTGGATTATGTCTTCCACAAAGCCATCCTAAATGAGAGCTGTTGTATGACACCATTGAATTGTGCCGGATCGGTGAGTCTCCAAGGTCCATCCAGAAAGCTGCTTCAACATGTCTTCCAGTAAGTGAATTGGCTCTTCTTTGAATGACGACAATGCACAATTGCTGTATTGGCAGTCTGATATGAATGCACTTTCACCCACATTTTACTACCTGCAGTTACTAAAGAGGAGAAGTATTAGATGCAATTGAAATAGCAGGTTTGATCGCTGATATTAAGCCTTGCAAATTTTTTTGCAGCCTAAGTAGAAGTAGATTAACAACCCTTTACCATCATGGGTAATTCACGAGGTCCTAGTTTTGCTGTTGTTGTCAGAAGCAGAAAGCAAACGATGGCATTTCTGCTTTCTGCAAAAGCCCATTTATGCTTATGGTCTCAAATACATTCATATTTACTTTTGGCGTCTTCTGTTTGTCGACCATAAGTGCTTTTGCATGCTGCGTTGTTAAGTGTAAATTAGTACTACTCTAAAGCTATGATGCCTGCCGTTGCGCACAAAAACTCTCTTAACGGGCCTAATCAAGACCGCTACCATATGATGCAACGTTTAGCTGCAGCGCAAAATTTGACGAAATGAACCGGTAAGAAAATGGACGGGAAGATGTCACGACTCACCCCCAGTTTACATTATTCTTGCCTTTGCCTTATACTTCGGTCCACTGGCATTCTTCGAACAGGGAAGGGAGAGGCAAGGAAGAAACAAAAGGCTACATAGTGCTAGAGCAAACGTAGCGTAAGAAAGGCATGTAAGGCGAGCTAGGTCGTGGAAATGATAATAATCAGGAGAACCGCGACCAACAGCATGTCTAGCGTCTCGAGGCTCCCTTGAAGGCAAAAGAAGGAAGAACGCAGACATTATATATATATATATATATATATATATATATATATATATATATATATTCAAGAGACAGAAGGGAATGAGCCTCTAACTTGGCTATAAGACCAGCAATATGGCCACCTCCGTGACCCTGATCAAGACCGGCGGCCCAGACAAACCAAGTACTACAATGTAGCTATGCCCATAAAAGTATAGGAGGGTGTATCAAATATTGAGTTATTTTTGTCATTTAGTAATGTTGGTAAAGGTTTAGGCAAAAAATCGCCTACAATATCATATAGTCTTGTTAATGATAAATAATGCAAGGCACGATGGCGGTGTAAAATAAAAGGATCGCTGCAAGATGCGAAGTGTGATTTAGATTTAGGAGAAGCGGATAATTTACACTGGTGCCGTATTCCATCTAAAGACAAAACTGCGCATTTATGCAACTAGAGATTCGCAGCAAAAATTAAATTGCTTGAACATGTGAAATGTGTATTAAACCAACTGCTACATGCATCATTTAAATAAAGTCAGAAATTAAAGGGCATGATTTAATGAATGTACCATATTTTGTGATTGTTTGAATCCGGACCAAGGCTTTGAATTGGCCAACCTGCCAATTATTTTTAAGGTCACTGGCGGTGACATTGATTCTTCTTCCGATAAGGTGTTGAACTAGTCGCTGCATCGAAAGCGGCAAAATTTCGGCAGAAGGGACTCTATTCTCCAAATAAGGGCAATTCATCAAAACTACTGGTCACTGCTTCGTGGCAATGACTTTGCAGGTCCTAAATTCCGCAAGAATGCATGCGGATTTACTGAAATATATTTTGATTAGCATGGGCCATTACTTCGCTGATAACTCAGGTAAGAATAAATTGCATTCTACGATTTATTTATTATGCCACTTATGCGCAAAGCAAATAATGATACCCTTTCACTAGACAAATCAAATTCACTGTTCATTCTTAATATTTTTAGGATTTACACACGGATAAGGATGCTTTATTAGAATCGCAATAATACTCACGTGTGCATAATATGCAGAATATATTATTTAAGCCAAAGTACTTACCTGCTGCAAAAACGTGGTTAGAAGTCTTCGCGTCAGAAGATAAGGGTTTTAATTATAAATCGGCCGCTTTTCCCTCCTACCTTCATTATTAGGATCCGATAAGCAATGGGCTTTGTCTCGTCGTTTAGGCCGTGCTTTTATAAGGCAGTGCATGCTTAACGCAGGGGCTGATTATTCTACGTATGCGCAACCAAATTTATTCACTGAGAAAAAGCAACAAAAGTGCTGCCCTACATATTTCACCGTCTCCATCTCTAGGCATTTTAAATAAGGCTTTGACCGGTGGCTTGTACGGGGTTAAAAGGGCAGGTCCCTTGTAATGAAATCTAATTCTGATCTAAAAGTCGTACTATTTAGGCATTAATGGTATGTTTACTTCCGCGCCCGCGTGGGAAACTTGTATTGTAAATCGCTTAATAATTAGGTTTTTCCGCAAGTTATTGCGAATAATTTTGGTAGGAAAAAGCGAAGAAGACAGAGCACAAGTAGCAATTTATTATTTTCTTTTCGGTCTGCAAATAGCAGGAATTTGTAATAGGTCAGTTTAGTTCTCGTCGGTGTATAGAGACTGTTGTGAGACAACATGCATTTTGCTGCATACTTTGAACAGATAAGATCTTAATCAGAAATAAGTAGTTTTCCGTTCTTGCCTAGATGTAGCAGTTATCGTGCTAACCGTTATTAATTTAGTTCTGGTTAATATGAAGAAATGTTTGGGTCTCAGAATCTTGTTCACCCTTGCAACAGCTCATGATAGTACTCATGTTATTGCTGCTATTTAGGTGTTCTCATCCCCATGAAATAAAATAGCTCAACAAGCCTAAACATCCTGCGGTCATTCATCAACAAGACTGAACTGACTCAGGGCATAAATGCATTTGGCGAGAATTGTTGCGCGTGTCGTTTTCATGCTAGCCAGCCGTTGTACATCGTTTTCTTTTCTAATAAAAAAAAGCGATTGCTGAAGTGTCGGACTAGGAGGGTGTGAAGCCTTCCTATAGGGTCGTAGCCTCCATCGAATGCATCGGAAATACTTTTGCTGCTACGCAGCATATATTATGGCATGTACTCCTCATCATAAAATCATGTTTAGCAAGGTCGTTGTTTGCACTTGAAACAATAAATCTGATGAGGACTACTTGCCTTTCCCTTGTATTTGCGCAGAAGTTCGTCCATTTGATCAACCAACCTAATCTAGTGTAATTATACAGACTATGCCATCGCATTCTCGTTTATAGAAACTTACTCGATTGCTTAAATTACTTTTGAATGCAACCTCGGCCACAGAAGGCTTGTCGAGCACGCCTAAATAGATTGTACAAACATTTATTCCAGGTGGAATTGTGAAGTCCACTTCCCCAATACGCGTGTTTTTGGCTACACAACTTTGTGACTGGATGTTGTTCCGTTAGTCTAAATTAAAAGCTTGGTCATTTGTTGTTACTAGGTTCCCAAATCGGTTTTGAAATGCAAACAGAAGCATTGGATTCTAATTAGAAAAGAGTGGCACAGCTGCGTTTGATTAAAGTTTCTACATTCGTTTTGAAACGATTGCATTTTTATGGTGTTGTCTTATTGTAATGCCTTAATCTCTGCCAAGGAATGTTGTACTCAGTCGCCAGAACTTGAAAACACCACTTCGGTAGTAGCAGTAGTACCTCAGAACTGTGCTGACCCTTGAGTGCTCTCATTGTCGACAATCCTGTTCTTTAAATGGGTGATTTTACTCTCAGTTAGGCTAGTCCGTCTGCAGGTCTACTCAGGCTACTAGCAGAGAGTTACTGTTGGGTTCACGAGTAGTATGTGGACTAAACATAAGCACAACTGCGGTGGTCGGAAGGATTAAGCTGCTGCTAATTGTCCCTTATTTGATTATGAGACTTTCGTATAGAAAGCGCCTATAGGTTAAGGTAGTTGCAAGCCTCCTCCTTCTCCACCGCAACGGTTCAATGATCCCTTTTCCTAAAGGCGTGCGATCTGTAACGTCGGAAAGGAGTGGTGAGTTTAAAGCCATCGATGGAGTCGGGTGAGTGGATCGCCTACGTAAGGCTACTTATGCTCTTTTTTTATTAAACGCCTCGTTGTTGACTTAATTGCATAAGTCCGTTAACTCAGTCAGGCAACTTGATGTGCGGAGGCCTATGCTTGTTATCTGGATAGGCTGTCAATCGATAAGATCCCAGGACGATCCAGGCTACGGCGGACAAATAAGTGAATGCAAAGACGCCGGGTCGAACAAATCTGCTTTTGTTTATGACAGAAACCGATTATGTAATTCAATCAGCGGCAGATTCTCAAACCTCTTTTGCTTTCTACCGCTCTCCGCTCACTATACTTCCTATCTTTAATTTGCCCTTGAGCCAGCTAAGGTGTTGCAAAAGATGTTAATACATTTGCAGTGCACTCGAAGCTCCGCTGTGAACTCCAATTAGCCAAAAAACAGTTCTCAGCTTTGATAATCAACTTCACCCCAAGATTAGGTGACGTGTCAACCGGCGGGTAGTGTTTGCCCCTCCTCAAAAAAGCATGTCGGTATATATGCTTGGAGTACATTTGTTTAATTTCATGGCACTAATTTTAGTCGGTTGACGTTATGAGCTTTGAGTGCCCCCTGTAAACATCATGGATGCTTTGAACTTGGCCCGCCCTGCATATCCACTCTATGCTGATCAAAGTGGCTACCACACTTTCACAAAGTTGAATAGACAGTTAGGTGGTGGATTAGTGGTTGAAGGAATTGGCGAAGTGGCAAGCAGGTTCTTGGACAAGTGACTCTACTTTTGTTACTTCTCGTCGCTTCTGCTTCTATGCCCTACTCAGATAGCTAAAAACCAAGTTGTAATTAAATAAATGCTTTCAACGTTTCGGCAGAGAAATAACAACCTATAAAGAATAGAGGTAAAATGTTAAACACCATCAGAGTTCACTTCTTAGTTAATTACGGCAAATTGAGGAAGACGGAGCCAAATAGTAAGGGCAAGCCTGATAAACCCCTGAATTCTTCAAGTCTTCTCAGCGCGGTGACTTGAAGACCCTAATCTTGAGCAGTAGGGACTGAGTATGTACAAGGGCTACCGCGACATCATGTGACCGGGATGCGGACTGAGCACACTGGGGGGCTTTCACATATCACCGAGGTAAGTGGAGAGGTGCTCTCCAATCAACGATGTCTAGACCTATCTCGAATTATAGGAAAGGGGAGGAGATGACAAGCCAGAACTTATGTCCTGTCAATTAAATAACAAGCCGCAACACTGACGGTTTTGTTAAATGGAGCTAGGGCGTGAAGGACAGCGAGGATTGCTTTTTCATCGTCAGTTGTAACGATCTTTGCAAAGGACTGCTACAATACTTATGTTCCTTAGATGTGCTTTGTAGGTCAGAGGCGAGAGGACGCTATGAACCAGGTCGTAGAGCAGCGTGGTCGCGTTTGTAAATTGGATCTATTGCCACACCAAAATTCCATGCATTCGGCAAAAGCGAGATATGTTTTTTTGGAGACTCATCCAAATTAACGGGGATTGCTTGGTGGTAATGACTGTACCGGATGTGAATTCTACGAAATCGAAAATTATTTCGCGTCCGACGGGAGCATAATTTGTTAAGCATGAGCCCTTTAACGAACGATCCGGGCCCAGGATTCTGCCTTTGGCATTACTTTGCACAAAATCCAGGTAAGAAGAAATTGCATTTTATGGTTCCTTACTATGCTTGATATGCATAGATTAACGAAAGCCATTTACTAGGTAGTTTGCCTTCGCCCTTAATTCCCAAGGTTTCATTTTTGATACGCAGTAAAATAGCTTTATGCCAGTTGCTACAATACTCACACCTCTAATCACGTATAAAGTACAATTGCTTTTAGTTATTTAGCAGCTATATGGCTGTATATAGAAGCCTTCGATACAGGACAAGAAAAAGATCGAATTAGGAAAGAGTTGCGTACCGCGTCTTACCATCATTGAAAATTACTGAATGATATTGGGTTTGACTGGTGGTTTAGATTAATGCATGCACTGGGTGCTACATATGTGAAACAATCTCAAATTAGCCCAAGTGCACTGCACTTCATGCATTTCTCGCTTTGATCTGGCACTGGTCTTAATGCTTCTCCAGCTATTAACTAGTTGCAGTCTCCTGCAAGACATTAGCACTTTGTGCCATGCAGTTGTACTGAGGCTGTGTTGACAGAAAACCAGAGAGCGCGGATGTTCACTGCACCGTGTTTTGTTCGTTCTAATCTCTAATTAATTGAGATTAGGTCTCAAGTGGAAAGCTACTTCTGCTTCCTTGAGGTGTATTGCAGCTGCAAGACATTTAATATTTCAGAATGACTTCGTTATAATAAAGTGATTTTAATACGTAAACTGTAAGTATAGGCACACAGTCACGATCAATTTTCTTGGTTTCTCATCGACAGTTGTTTAGTTTTGTATACATCTGTTCCTTCTATCTCTGGCAGCCATGTTATTTCTCCTTTCATACCCCAAAAGTCGACCTGATAGAGAGTTGATGAGTCTATTTTGAGAAACCGATCAAAATTGATCAGAATCACAGAACAGAAGCTTATTCTGTTTAGTGATTGCTCGCGATAGTTCTAGTATCAATTTGCAAAAGTAAGGTTTGGCTGATGACAGCGCTTAGATTGATGCATAAAAAATTGATAATGAACGAATGGCACCTCAAACAATCGGGTACCTTTGAGACCAGAATTGATCCTAATTAAAATTCAGATGTATGTTTTACTATGCAAATGCTTTCAATAAGGACATAAAGCAAAACTCTTTTCTTCCTCTTCTTATTTAAATTAACCGGAAATGAATCCTAGCATCTTTCCTTCTTCCGTAATTGCTTGCGACATTTCTAATTTTGTAATCTCACAATATGGATGCGATCGAAGCGTGATGGTTATATTTTGACAAGGAGTAAAGGACTAGCCAGAGTACAGATTTTCTGTTATTTCTGTCCATATTGATCAGAATCAGGAGTCAGCAGCTCGTTTCCATCCGAAAGCGATAGCGCAATTTCTCGTTTCGTAGTCGGGCAAGGTAGGTATGTCCGACGAACATGGTCTCTAAGGGAGCCCACGGGTCTAGAGATGCGCCCTTTAATCTGTTTTAATTAAGGAATGCTCTGAAGTGAGATTCGGTGGCTTTTCTTATTATAAAATCTGACATTGTAGGTGCGATCAAATTATGAATTGTCTACATTAGCAAAGAAAGCTGAGTGTGGTGATAAAGCAAAACATAAAATTAAGGAAAGTTTTGTGCATTCAGAGCAAAGCTAAAGTGGTTCAGATATGAACAGTAACAGCGCGGATTCGTGAGGTGATGAGACAAAGAGGGTAAGGTCTAATAAATTTAAACAAGTGAATTTTTATATAAGGAGTAGACTATTTTAAGAAACAGGAACGTTTCATGTTTCTAAAAGAGCCATCGTTCCTTCTTATAAATAACAATATGTAGATATTTTACTTTTTCTGCACCTGACTTCGATTTTTCCTTTCATATTCTCAATCTATCAGTATGTTACTTCATTCTTGTGCGTCATTTCAATGTTATCACATCTGGCACCCAGTGTAAAACATATAGATGGGATAAGCTATGATTGGCTTCTTCTTGCATGCCAGTGAAGAAAAAGCCAAACTTTTCATCAAACCAATTACTTCATTTTATTAAGCCTTATGACTAAGTGAGTGGATGAGTGAATTTAGTCTAGGAAAGGCTAAAAGGAAGTAGGAATGAAATAAAAACGCTGAAACACAGCCCCATATCCACGCTTTCTTACCTTTCAGTCAGTTTCTTGCCCCTTTCAGCCAAACTTTCATGTTACCTTGCTCTTATTGAAGAGACGCGTAGACAAATATAGCCATTCATGATGCAAAATGACAATTTTAGGCATAGAACTAGGGTACATCAAAAGTTTCTCCGTTAACTTAACAGAAATTTTCAAAGGCAAAATCGCAGCTTCTTTTAATCACTATTCGATCCTGCACTACGTTCGCTGTGCCGAACTTGCTTTTCATGTCTCGAATGTGCTCTAGGTCCCCCAAGAAGCAGCTGCATCTGAGAACCAGCTGATGCAAAACAAATTACCCAATGTTAATGTCCCACTGCGAAAGCTCTGTAGCACGGTGCTCAAGTCTCGGCTTGACTAGATCTGACTAGGTTGGATTGGGTCAGAGTAGATAAGATTGGTAGACTATGCTAAATTATGACATGCTTGGATAAGGCGCCTTATACGTTACCATTAAATGTAATTTGGCCCGCCTAATTAGCTCGGCATAACTCTGTGCAATGTGAATTGAGACCTTCTCTTTCATTTTCACAGACATTAGGAATCAAGGTACACACATAAGAAGTGGGTCTGATGACGTCTTCAAAATGGTTGGAGAGAAGCTCTCCTGTCTACGCCTCCTTTCTCATGTTCTCTACAGCGCAATTTCTGTAAGTGTCTCCCTTTTTTCCTACTTCGCTCAATATGCTCTCAAGAATTGCGTTTTGCATTATGCCGCACTATGCATTCAACTCAACTGGGAAAGAGGAGTGAGCACTTCATGCATAGCACTTCCTTATCTTTATTTTTCCCCTTTATTGTCACGTGAAAGTCTTGTCCTTGTAGCCCGCTTTACGCTTCTTCCATCTTCATTTCCTTAGAACCTAGCATCAGTTCTTCCTGCCTCCTCCTTCCGCCTCATCCCTTGCCAACGCCCTCTTTGTAAATCCCCATCATCTCCCTACTAGTCTCATCTGATGCTCTCGGGTGAGGCAAGTGGGACACCTTCCGCTGGCCAGTCTGGCAGAAGGCGAGGCTCAGGGCTGTGTCCTTCCCACTACATTTCATCAACCATCTCTCTGGTTGGGAACGAAGCCGCCCATATTGACTTGGCGTAGCGTTAGCGGTGTCAGTAGCAATGGGAGTGGTAGATGCCTTCTTAGTATTCGCAGGTGAGGCAAATTGAACACCTGTGGCTGGCTTTGTGGATGGATGGTCGTGTGGCTGTCTTGCACATTGTTAATCTTGAACGTGATGGCTAAACTGCACGTTAGTTCTCCGATTTATGCAAGCTTTTTTACCTTCATTGGTGATTTTGTGTCAATTGTTTCTCTTTTGCGCCTATTCAACGCACATAGTATATCGTGGAATTATTTTTAATGGCATTTATCTTGTATTTCATTAACCTAATTAACTTACAGTGAAACGATTTTGCTATTTAATTTGATGCCTTTGACTCTCTTATCACTCTTACTTGTCTGTCTTTTCGGTGGATATTTTATTTATAGGGATGACATTTTTGATGATCACTTTCCGTCTTATTTGTGTCGTGGGAGTTTTTTGGGATTCTTCTTTGCGCCCACACATCAATTTTCTTTATTTGCTTTGGAGGTGCTTTTTCTAATTTACTTCACTAGGTAGTAAAGGTAGTGTCGGATTGAGCAGGTATTTATAGGATTCCTCCCTTGTGGGTACATTTCCTTCTGGTTCGCTGCACATGATATTCCAAATTGGTCACTCGGACCGGTAACTCACACTTGGCATTTAAAGCGTTCAATGATGTACCAAGACCGGTCAGGCGACCAAACAACCGCTCGACTTGCATGTTGATTTTTCGGGTATCTACCCTAATTTACTTGCACATTTTGTGTGTAGGGTAGGTGGTGATCCTTAATGACTTGCATCCATTGTCAGAATGCTTTTTAGGTTGCATAGCGATTTTGTACGTTGAGTGCTTTCAGCTCCCCTACTAAAAAAAGCATTGTTTTTGGCTCCGTCAGCAGGTTAATTAAGGAAAATAAGGCAGTAAGCCCCATGACTGCACGAATCACGAATTCCGCTGCTACAACTTTCAAAGGATAGGTATTAGGCCGTGGATGGTAGGTTCATTTGAAGAATGTGCTATGCTTTCTTTAGGTTCAAAGCAAGACTTCTCGGTCACTTTAACAAAGTAGTCAGCGGATCTTGAATAATTCTAGAATGGTACTAGCGCGTTGTTCGATTATCAATGTCATGTACTTCCAACTGATCGTCATTAGATTTTCGCTCTTCTTCTACGCATAGTGTTTAACGCTGCTCGGGTGCAAAATGACCACATTCTATCGGATCGCGTTGCATTTTAATTGAGACAGGCAAGCCCGGCTTGGTAGCGGATGGTTTCGCGCCACCGCTTCCACCTGGAACACCACAAACTGCATTTCTTGCGTTTAGGCCACCTTCGGTGGTCACTGAGAGGGAGCGGCAGTCTCTTATATTGCCTTATAAGGTGGCGAGACAATTTGGCTGACAAGGCAGGCCACTGCTTTTGGTTGAGTTGGACTGCAAAATGGGTCAGCTGGCGCAAATAAAGAAGGAATTTTCCTTTGGACAATGGCGACACAATGCACAGAGCCGTTAGAGCATTGGCACGCTGGAGGAGAGGCGGCATTTATTTAACTACTTTCTATGCCCATCTCCTGTCGGTACAATTTGCATAAGTGAGTAGGCGAACGCTAAACAGAGATGTAAGGGACTCGGGGACATGCCTTCGATAGACTGGCAGGCAGGTAGAAGTGGGAATAGAGAGGCGGAATGGTTAGCGAGGCAGAAACATTGACACCTAATATGATTGGAATGGTTTGGGCTAGATGACTGTAGAGGAGCTGAGGCAAATGTATTGAGGAGTAGGCTGTTGAGTGATGCAAATTGAATATCTGGCGAGAAATTTGGACTGCTTTGTAAAGAATTAGCCTCTGTGTTGATGGTAGCTAGAAGCCTGATCTCTCACTGAGGTGCACAAATGAAGGCGCTAAATGGGAAGGTGATGCGAACGGTTATGAAAAGAGGTGTGGTTAGATAGAAAGTGGGCATAAAGTAGATAGAGAACTACGTGCCTGTATGGGTGCTTGAGTTGGAAACGTGAGAAGGTGGCCTCGCAGACAATGGAAGTCGTAGGGATGGCCAGATCTTGAGGCAACATCCAATATGTAATTACGGTTAGTGGGACTAGAGTAAGTTGTTAATAAACCGGGGCGTAGGGTGATGCAAACTGATAATCCAGAATGGGCCGGGCTGATAAGTAGAAAGATCAAGTTTTGGCGTGAGGAGAAGTAGAAGATGAAGGCGAAGGGTGGGAACCTAGCCAGACACGAAGGGAAGGGATGTCGATGTGTGAACGACTAGATTTAGAAGTGACAGACACTAGACAACTGGTAACAATGAAAAGCAAGAAGATATTGAGTTGGATGAGTGGAGTATCAGACTGTGTTTTATTAAAGTAGGTGCTTCAACAGAAATTGTGAGGGAGTAGTAAAGGATTGGGTTCATATGTGATAACATGCTGATAAGAGGATAACATGGAAGTGTATAAGTATTGTTATATAAAGTGGCCGTTTATAAAAGTAAAATGAGTTGGTAACATGGAACAATAGGCTACGAATTAACAGGAAGTAGAAATGTAGAAGTGAACGAGGCATAAAGGTAGAAAACGCAGACCATGTGGTCATGATTTGTGGTTGAACAGCCCAAAATGCTTAGGATTAGTGAGAATTAAATTTCTGAACATGGGCAATGGGAAGTGAGATTGCCAGTGCACAAAACCGTAAGGGATTGAGACAGGTAGGTGCTGGAGTGTTGGCGATGAGGCACCAGGCGGGATTGATATTAAGTGACAGAAAACGACGACTGCGGTAGGGCAAAAAAATATGCTCTTAGCAACATTCACTGTCTTCATCTAATATCATTTATGCAGGTTAAATTCGTATGGATTTATTCATTCCCTCTCCATTTCATGTGGCTATTCCTGATATAAGGTGACGGTTCTGAAAAACTTTTATTGTCTTTGACAGAACTGCAAATTTTCTGCCGTTCATAAAGCATTGTATGATTGAAGTACTTTGTTTGTTAGAACTACCGGTTTCTGTCAAGGTCACAGAGGTGGCCGTACTGCCCTAGCTGCGTGGGCTGGACTCCGGGCCATGCCAGCAGCCTATTTCCCTCTGTCCGGTGAATATGTATATATACATTCTACTCCGGCATTCTGCCTTCTTTTGCCTTTGGGGGAGCCTTGGGCTGCTACAATGATGGCTTTTGTCGGCGTCGAGGCATTCCAGCTGTGTTCCTGCCTCTCGCCCAAAAGGTATGTTTAAAGAAACATGAGCATTGCACAAAAATATCATCATCGCTTAATGTAGCTAAACAAAAATATGCAAGTAAAGACATAAGTTGCAGAAAAATTCTTGTCTGTGTTATCAATGGCCATTAGAATTACGAAGCAGCGTTTTCAAGTCCCATTCCAATAATTTTCAAAGTTGCACTTCCTAAAAGCTTATATTTATTGATATTAAAAAATTTAACTAAATTATTGTCGATTTTAGTGTAAATAATATTTCTTGTGAAATGTGTTTTGCTTTTACTGTCCTCAATATCCTTTTCATGCCTTTGGTGGCATGTGCAAAATACTGCGTTTTGGCGCGGTTGTTGTTGTGCGTGGTTTACCATTTGCGCAAATGGGCCAAGGTATGCGAATATTTGTAGTGAAAATTCTCAAATTATGGAACATATACATATATATGCTTCTAGCTGAACCCTTATGCTAGCATGGAAGTGCGGCTATCGGTTTTTGAGGCTTTCTGATTTCATGTGTGTAATGTATGTCGTGATTTGCTCGAATTCCATTGTCTTGCTTGATTGAAGTCCGGTGTAGGCTACACCCATTTACTCCAAGCACTTTTTTACAGGGGATGGCGTCTGCTGTTTCTAGTGGTTTTGTCTTCAAATTGTAGCGGAAAATGAGGATCTGATTTTTCATCATTCCCTACTAGCTTTTTTATTTTTGCGCAAGAACTTGCATACCAAAACGATGGATTTGTCACTTGAGGGCAGGCGAACTTTTTCAGACGAGTTAGACAACGTTTGAGGTTCCATGGTAGTTGTTTGATGAAACCAAACAATTGCGCCAAGGAGCCGGTGTGCACATAATGTAGCAACCGCAATATGTAAAGCGTTGCCTCGACTTTCGTCCTCTAGCGCATTGCTGAGCTCAAAACTGAATTTTGTTATCCCAGCGGCTTATCTTGAGCATCCGCTTATCAGATAGAGCCTTTGCGGCACCTCCTTTTCCCTACCCTAGTGGACAAAGAGTTTGCTGACTTCAATGGCGAGCAAAAATGAAGGATCGTATGCTGACCTTAGTGAATAGATGAAATATTTCTACCCTTATGAAGGCGTCGAACCCGTGGGTGTAGCTCATTTTTACTGAGTAAAGAACTAATACCCAACTTCGTCTCAGTTTAGATGTGGGAGGAGATGCGAAACAATTTGGATTCAAAAGTGCCAAAATCATAAGTCGATACTTTACTTCCGCTTCATGGTCCAACTTAAGCGTGTTTACGCAGGATTTTGATTTTCCCCTAGGTAAATCTTGTCCAAGTGCCGTAGCAAAAGTAGCTGTGTTGGTTGCAAATCGGATGGATTTCCGCTCATGGGCATAGTTTCTCCGCTCCTAAGAAGGATTGGTGCTTTCAATCTTTCAGTTGCAAAGGATAAGGTAAATGTCTCCCCTGTGCTGTACAGCCATTGTTGCGCTGAAAGAGCTCATATCCTTTCATCGTGAGGCTCGTCGCTCAGTTTGAAATGTGTGATTCATTAAGCTCTCCTATGGGGTAGAGAACTGCAGCACCATGGCAACGAACATGTGGCGAAGGCGAACGCTGAAAAGATGGCTTCCCCAGTGGAATCTCGGGTAGGAGCTGCAGTAATTGCCCGCTCTTCAATTGCTAACGTTACATATATTTGGCGTGATGGTTATTTCAAATGGGCCCCATACTCACTCTAGAACGTCTTCCTGATTGGTTTATTATAAATCACTGATTTGAAGTACTATAAGCATATCGGTTGGGGTTGGGGCAGTGAAATATGGATAGGATCGTTCTTGGTGGATTATTGGACTTTTTTGATGTGAGTAATTTTAATGGATAAATGGTCATATCTTGAGAATTGATTTCTGTAGCATACTGCATGATTCAACCATCCTGGCGTCTTTATAGGTGGATGCTGCATGCGTTGAAAACAAGCCAGCTAGTAAAAATGTAGAGCCGTAACGTCCATCTTATGCCTTGTTGGTTTATTTCTAATTTCTTGGAGCGCTACCATAATGGTATCTGTTGTGATTTATCTCATTTTGTTCTCTGTATTTTTGTTGAATCCTAGTAGCGTTGCCATTGGCATCTAATGTTTCTGATTTGTTTTCTAATATTCCACTTATTTTGAGGAGGGAGTCGGAAAAACTAACATTAATGGAGTACTGATTGCCATCAGAATTGAATCGGTGGGTTGAATCGATGTCTCTAAATAAAAACTGATTTTCTGTGTCATTGCGCCAAGTCAAGATGGCTGCAAAGATTGTCAAATACACGTCAGAAAGCATTGCGTTCGTGCGTTGTGGGGGAGGGGGAGGCAGATGCCCCTTAGTCACCCCGAGTACTCAATGTGGGGTAAAATTTATCCATATGAATTTACGTGAAAAGTGAATTGGTGGTGAACACACTTATGTAAGCTATCAGAAGTGATCTTGACGTTCATTTGGCCACAGGTTTTACCACGGGGAATAAAGTGAAAACCTCGCACCTACTTAGCATGCAGTGAGGGAGTCGAGTACGAATGTTAAGCCAGTCTATTTTCCGAATTCAACATAATGTTCGTGTAGTTGTATTTGCCTAGAAATGCCGATTTAATTTTGCTTTACCCTGCGTTAGTTTCGGTTGGTTTTCGGTTGTTGTCCTTGCTTTGGAGCGCATAGCTACTCTTCGGTACCTTATAGTGAGTTTATTCATCTTCCACGCTGTCACTTTCATTCACAAACTTGATAGCCTATTAACAAATAATCTCCGCTTCACCCTTATCCCTACTTTCCTTAGAGGTAAGGATTGCGATGAGGCAAAATTAGTGGCCGAAACCAGCACGTCCATACCTCCTTGAGCGTCTTGCTGCTGTATCGCCATTAGAACCGTCAACTTGGGACCATCAACAATCTCCTCCACATAGCTGTCTCCTCATGCCATACTTAGCGCTCGCGCAAGTACCGTCTCCAGTATAAAGGCGAATAACCACCGCGTCTTTGACTTAGTCTTTTCCATTGTGCCCCTCTTTTACCAAAATCGTCATTCCACTAATAACTCTCCCCCACCAAATTTACTTTGTTTTAGGTGGCGTGGATCCATGACTACGTAGATAAGTGGCGGGTCAATTCTGCCACCGATTCGCCGTTGACCCCTAATGCTCCTGAAATCGGGGCAGCAACGCTGAGAGTTCTGCTGTCACCTCCGCTTCCTCAGTGCCTTTTGGTACAGCTTTGAATTTGGTAACACGGTTCGTCAGTGTGCTATCAATAGTCCAGACATCTGGGGTGAAAGACAGAGTGACCTCTGGGGATGGTGGAGCCTGGAGCACAAGTGGCTCATTCGATCGTTGTTGTCTTGCGGGACGAAAAGGAGGGATTCCGGGACGCCTGTTTTGCCAAACTGCAAGTCTTCCCTTTCCCATTACACACATTGATCGAATTTAACTAAACCTTTGTTTGGCTATTAACTGGTCATTGGGATTCTGCTTAAATACTTGCCTTTTTAATTTTTCAAGCTTGTCAAAAGGCGTTAAAGGCGCTCATTATTCAACTCCTACTTATTTGTGGGATTCGATTTTCCATTGCTAATGCTGTGTTCCGAAATTCATCGTGGTTCCTAAAAGACCACCCCCTGCATAGGTTACTCTTACCTGCTAAGATTTCAAAATATTGGGACGGCTACTCGGTCGCTGAAAACGGGCGATTGTACTCTGCAGCAGACTTGCGCGACTCATTGTGTGGACACCGTAGTCCTTGACGGAACATTTTGAGTTGCGTTGCGTCCGGTCTTGCATTGTGATCACTTTACCGTCTGTTACCGGAAATTCCAGGTCGCTGTTCTGTCAACGGCACGTAAACTATTCTTCGCCTTTGTCAAATAACTAATCGGTTTAAGTAGTTAAGCCCAACAATATTCACCAGGTTATTACTTGAACTTCTGCTCCTACCAATTTACGGGAAACTCGATGATGCATGAGATGGTCTAGAAGGATTTTGCGGTTTCCAGCAAAATTCGCTGCAATCACTCGCTAGGAATTGGAGGACACATGAGCCACTACTGGCTTGGTAATCAGGTATTCTCGCCCTGATTTTTCATACCTACTGGCTGAGACTGAATGGGGTTTAAGCTGGTTCTGCGACTAGAGCAAAAGCTAGGTTTTCGCCTAACATTCGTATCGCATTGGGCAAAGTAGGATTTGAAGTTCATGAAGATTTTGTTTCTGCACTTTTGCACGCGTGTAAGGTGGTTTTTTAAATGCCTGTCCGACTGGGTGAGTAGTTTATGGTGAGGATTGATGTGTATTGCCACACATGCAATGCACATAAACACTTCATTGTATTTATCACTAAATTGCTCACATACTTGTCACCTTGCAAGTCTGAAGCACTCATCACTTCCTGTCTAACAGACTACGGTCTGTATGCATTAGTGCTTGCAAGCTGGACTGTAGGCGCAGGTGTTCACGGCGAGTCGGTGATGGCTATTATCTCTCCACTCGACAAAATTTGATGTTACTGAAAATGTTTAGAAGAAACTTCTTGAAAGCCGTAGGCGTTAATGGATCATTGCTGAATTACCTCTTCATTAAAAATGCAACGTGACGTACATGAACATTATGCTTTCCCTTCTTATCCTTCTTATTTAAAAAGTTGGCTCAAGCCCTTTGTGGTTAGCACCAGGTAGTGGTGTCGACAATTGGCTGAGAAATGCAAAAGTAGGGTTGGTTCGAAGACTGCATCGGTAAAGGCGAAGCGTCGACTGACTATTGCGGGGCTTGTTCATCGTAGGTAGGGGCTCGTATTGTGGATCGAAATGATGTGGTGATAATAATGGCTTATAAAGTGGCGATAGTGCCTTCTTACTTTTGCAAAGCACCTTGGTTAAAGTTCCCACTCTTTTACTTTTTTTATTTGGTTAATGATTGATAATAGACGTGACCTTAATAATCGTTAAGCATTTTGTCCCCGTTCAATTGCCTTCGGGTGAAGGCGCTTGCGATCATCTGGAGCTTTCGTAGGCATGCGTTCCTGCTCCTCTCTATGGGTAAGTTTGCTTACGCCTGTCAGATGTTGCTACATCAAACGGCCTTCTTAAGGCTTTTTATTTGAAGCCAATTCCTTTGAGCTATTTCGAATCGAGGTGATATGTACGCTTTGTTATCTCATTCCAAGCAATGAAACATGCCTTTCCTCTAGCAGCGAGTGGGCTATTTTGGTTAATGGCGAGTTGTTTTCTTTAGAATACTTTTTGCTCAGAATCCAGCAATAATTGCAAAGATAAGGCACAGTTGGTTGGGCGCCACCTCAGTTTGTAAGAGAGAACGCTGGAAATGTGTACCTTAATCACTTTTTATGAGTTAACAAGTGTGCACTCCTCACTTTGCCAAGTGACGGTTAAAGTGGTTATTCCTTCCATATGACTGATACTTTTCGCCACAATGCGGATACAGTACAAACCACTTCTTATGCGGTGTAATTTTAGTCTTTTCGGGCTCTAGTTCCTTGTCGCTGCCAAGATATGCAAAATCAATCCCAGTGCAGCAACATTTTAGTGTAGATTAAAAGTACCTCCCCTAGAATGAGTCGTATAGGAACGTTATTTTAGTTTTTATGCAATCTGTCCAGTTGCTTCTTCGAAATCATCTTTGGAAGTAGCTTTGCTGTAGAATGTGCTATTTGTAAGGGATTTATCGAAAAGCCAAATCTACTTACCAGTTCATTTACCCCAATTCATTTCCCAATACGAATGTAATTTTGGCCACCAACTGGGGTTATTTTTGTTTTACTGCATTGAGGAAGATGTATCTGAGGTTCTTTCAAGCTTCCCAGAATGGAGCACAAGGAAAACCATTCAGCAATTCAGTTCACTCATCTGTATATTGGTCCCTTAGCCCATCCATCCTCAATCCAGTCTTCTATCTATTTATTGGTTCATTCACTTTCGCAAGGCTTCTGCATTATTTGGAGACGTTTGAAGGCAAATGAATCTGGAAGCGGTGCTAAAACACAGGTCAAGCAGTTGGCAGGTTAGAAGCATATATGAGATTTTCGGCTTGTAATTTTATGTTACAGCAGTGCGGACAGATTCATTGCTAGAGGATCACAGAGAGTAGCGGGGTTTGAAGCATGCGCGGAACCTGCGTCATTCAATGCAGCACCGCAGGCTATGCACACTTGGCTGCTGAAGAAGCTGGAGGCAGCCTAATGCAAAAATGCTGCCTCAACTGCCGCCATTCGGACTGCCTCGGTGGTCGCGGAAGTAGAGTTAGAGAGAATGGAACGGGGCCATGGCCGAACTCAGGCCATCGCCACAGAATTTGAGACGAGGGCGGCTGAGTTCCTGGTAAAGACTACTGTCTTCTGCCCCCTATTTTTGCAGGCTTTTGTTGCTCTCCTAGTTACCCATTCATCATGCTCAACCCTCAGCCACTTAATATCATTTCATCCCTTTTCCACATACCCGCCCATTATATCTCCCATACTTCTATTTCCTTTCATTTAATAACTTGCATACATGTGTTGTTTACAGTTTCGTTTGTCAACTCAACAATCTGCTTCATCCGCTGGATACTTTTGATTTTGATTAATCTTTTTTCGGATCAAATGATTAGGTGGAGTTTGTTTTGCATTTTTCGACAATTCTCTTGGTCTAGACGTGTGTTTTGAGATTGTCTTAAGGTTTCTTCCATTGGAGGCAACGGTCTACGTGCAGGGGCTGGAAGAGGTTGATATGTTATAGGTATGCGCAACTTCTACTAACCCAGTCGTACCTGACCCACCTGCCCAGTCCCCTGGAACTGCAAATGAGTTCGTCCTCCTCCACTGTACCTTCGTTGGGTGGGTCGTCGATGCGTGAAATAGATGTGCGCTCTGCCCGAAGACTGCTCTTTTTCGACTTCTTGGGGGCTGGAAAAGGCTGAAGGCGCCACGTTGCTCTTATTAAGAAACTCGTGTCCTTTAAATGTGCTTTTTTTAGGCCAAAGACTGGAAAAAAGATTTGGTCCGATTGTGGACTAACGTGGTCACTTCCTAGAGCCTGAGACGCTCATGTCTTAGATATTTCGACCAAGCTATCCCATATCTTATTTCAGCTTAAAATAAGGTTGTCCAGAAGCAACCAACCTTCTCCTAGTAAGGGTAGAAGAAGGGAAGAGTCGTCTATACTGGTGGCAGCGTTGGCAGACCTTCTTTACTTCAAAGAAGGCATGAACTTTGGAGAGTGGGAGGAAGTCGTAAAGTTAAACATCCGCTTATATTTACAGTGGCAGAGAATCTCGCTAATCCCCAGGCTCTTTGACAAGCGCTTTTATCAGTAGCGATTGAATCAGGGGTCTCTACTGACTCCGGCCTTGACCAGTGCTGCAAGATTTTGGCTCAACTTGTCATTGACCAGCGAGAGCAGTCGCTAGTTAAAGAATTTTTCCATCGCGGTCAAAGGTCAGGTGGCGATGATGATGCGTATGCTAGGGCCCTGCAACTCCTAGCAGCACAGGCTTTCTGGAACAGCTCACTAGAGAGTGACTAACTGGGTGGCCGTTCAGTTCAGAGCGGAAATCCGAATGTGATGTAGCATTAGGAAAACACTGATTAATATGAGCTATGCCTGCAGGGACGATCCGTGTCTAGATTTGAAGAAGTTATGATATTTGTGAAGAATGGGTAAGAAACGTTGTTGTTACACCCTTTTAAAAAATGGAGTGAAATGCAAATAGGTAAAAAAATACTGTGCCTGCACGCATGCGTGTAACTAATGATTTACTTGCATTCTAATTTTTAAAAACACAATCATTTGGCCATACGTCGTAAATGGAATGTGTCGCGTACTGTTCAATATAAAAAGTAGATACATATAATGCTTGCAAATTCTAAGACATAGGTCTACTCTAAATCGTATATTCTATTAAGCGAAGCATGTCTTTAAGTTAATCATTTTGCTTAGCATTTCCAAGGTCATTAGCGGTAACTGCTTTCCACTTCGTCGGTAAATAGGATCACTTACGGCACCAAAATATCATGAATTTTGGCGAAATGGTTCATATTTTTTAGAAACATATCTTAATTACTAGGAAGCGCCTCATGGAAACGGCATTGTTGGTCTTCAAATCCACAATAATGTGTCACCTCTGGCTGGTGCATAACTTACCATGCATGGGCTTTTTAGCAATGGATTTGAAATCAGAATCTCGCCTATAGCATTATTTCGCGCATAACTCAGGTAAAAATGGGCTGTATTTCGTGGTTTATTATCGTGCTTCTCATGCGTAAATTAACAATAGCCAAACATGAAACATTTCGATTTTACCCTTTAGACCCGAAAATTCAAATAATAATGCGCGGCAACCTTGTTAATTGCAAGTTTCTGCAACAAAATGCCCATAAAATACATCTAAAATGCTGGCCAATCAAAATTACTTAGCAGCTTTGAGAAATACATTTAATCACGAACGAGCTACTCACTCTGTTTCACCACCGTAGAAAAGATCTAAAACAAATTGGATTTTGACTTGTGATTCATATCATTGCATGCATGTGAAACAATAGCAAATCAGCTAAAGCACTGTGCGCTTTGTGTTTTTCCCGTTTTGGTTTAGAACTGACCCTAATAAGATACCGGCTGATGGCTTTTTAGGGTGCCGAGAAGGAGAGTCTCCTGTTAAACTACAGCATCATATCTTGTAGCTGTGCAAAGAGTGTTATGATTAAAAAGCAGTGGATGCGTGTTAAACAAACTGCGTCATATCTTTTGCTCTAATCTAGAAATAATTAAGATTATGCATCAAATTTTAGGTTACTTTCGCAACTGTGAAGTGCAGTTCAATCGTAAGACATTTGATATTTAGAAATGACCGCAGTGTAGTATGAATGAATTTGATGGACAAACCAAGATAACATGAGCGCATAGCTGTGATCCACTTTCCAGCTCTTTGATAGTTTTTTTCAATCTCATACTTAGCTGTTTTTTGGAGTCCTGGTGACTATGAGATTTTCCGTGTTATAAAATAAAATTTGGACATAACTGATGATTAAGAACCTGTTTTGGAAAAGTGAGCTCAAATAGCACAAGTATATAGATCTGCACCGTATTTCGCCCGTCTGAAATTTGAATTGATCATTGAGCAATATCTTACCCTAGGCCCCGTGGTGACTTTACGAAAATTAGGGTTTTGCTAATGATAAAAGTGCCAAGTTTGGTACAGGAGATTGATAATGCAACCTGATGGGACTGGAAGAGTGATGAAAGCGATACCAATGGTGGTGATGATGACAGAGGTGAAAAAGTCAAATCTATTCACTTAGCTATTGATTCATCTGTAATAATAATTTGGTTGAAAATGTTGGCAATACATTGGAGGCTGACGTATCACAGGTCGGGACCTACAAGTATTGTTGATCTTAATTGCACTTATGTGACGATCAATGTATGTGCAAAAGTTTTTCAAGCAAATAATTGAGGTTCGCAGTCCGAATTACAAAGCTACTTTTAATAACTCATCAAATGCAGATGTCTTTGTTGATTTTGTTCTACACTTACCTAATCTTGTTGTTTGCTTTTGTATTCATTAAACATGCTCTTTATAGCGTGTTCTCAAAAGAAAATTTTACGAACAAAGTAAGTAATTTATCCAAAATATTATAGATTACGAAATGAACTTTAGGCGCCGTTAAAATGCTGCCTGTACGATAGCAATGGCATGAATAATTCGTCGAATTCTTATGAGGCGATCAGTCGACGAAGTCTCATAGGAAGCTTTATTTAGGACAAATGCAGACCAATGAAAGCAAATGACAAGCGCTTGCATTGGCGCAAGCTGCTATTTATCTATTCATTTATGTATTTATGCCTTTATTTTGTATTCCTCTTTTGCCTAACATAAAGTTAACCTCCAGGATGTAAACTAATGTTTGAAGACAAACTTTATGAGCACCAGATCGCTGTCAGACACCAATCGTTCTTTGTCATAACCAGCTTATACTACTACTGCTCTATACTCGTTTCATTTACTCACTTGGTTAACGTATACAAGGCCACAGTTGCCGTCCAGCAGTCCTTGTGAATCAATTGACGCAACTTTTTGGTGTATCCACCAATAACATGCTTAGGCGTTTAAAGTTTATGCACTCGACCTTTGGAGCATTGCATGACATAGGTAAAAACAATAATAATAGCGATTCTGTCCCATTTCAGACGTCAATGAGGATTTTTTTTATTTCGTCGAGGAGTTTACGGAGTAAAAAGTGGAGCATTTTTTTGTAGAGGCATCGCCAGGGTAGGACAATCCCTCTTTGATATGCTATATTTGCTGGTATAAACAACGCAAAAGGCAACAGGCTAGGAAAAGTTGCTCTTGAACTAGTCGCTGTTGCAATTGCAGATGAACCTACCAACCGTTGGCATAAAAAGTTGGCTGTTTATAAAGTAAAGTAGAGGATTCGTGAATGGAGAAGAGTTTGTGTACCAAATAAAAAGCTTAAGTGCTTTAGGCTTGAGCGATAAAAGCGGATACGTAAGGCTGAGGAATATAAGAAAGGAAAGTAGATGAGCGCAAATTGAGTAGTGCATTTTTAAGAAAAATGGACAAATTTATGGAACAAAACTATTCTTTTTCTTCAGACCATTGCGTTCCCTTCTTATCAATGCCATTATGCAAATACTTTACCCATTTCACTCCTGCTTTTGCTTTCTTTCTTCCTAATTATCACCCTTCCGTGTTACCATCTTCACTCTACTTCTCATTTTCTCTTCACTGATCCTTCGTAGCTAAAAATTTGTCTTTTTGGTAGTAATACAAGGATACTGTGATTATGCGTAAACCTGATGCACCACATGAATTTCTTAGGTGTTTCCTTTCCCCTCCTTTGCTTACTTGCGCATTCAAATAGCCGTTAATGGTGAAGCAAGCTTATTTAAAAATCTCTAATTAATTCATCGAGTCATGCTATAGGATACAGAGCATTAGAGGCAGAACTTGTCATAAAATAAGGCAACAGCCTCGAGATATCCATTCGACGTCACTTTTCGATGCTTGGCAGGAACAATGGCTGAATATATTGAGGAGCGAAGTCTAAGCACACATTACCCATGCAGTCCATAAGGTCTTAATCATTTGTTTGCCATGCTTCAGCAGTTGAACACTCAAATGCACGCGAATTTTAGCCCATCTTGACTCCGCCGGTCGATGAGCCGGCTGAACCGCCTTCTTGCCATCTAAATCCGACTAACTCTGCACAAAAAGTTCCAGCATTGCGGTCAACCTAGCGAAAAGGTAAGTCTGTTAGGCATTAATTAGAATTGTCACGGCAGCTTTTAATCATAATTGCATTCTGTCGAGTTACCTTTTCCAACTAGCGTTATTGCGCACTTTAATGCTGCCTTGAATAGTGGTCATACAAAGAATCCCCACTTTGAGACGCTTTGTACACTTAGTGGTAAGTCACGATCACAATCACATCCAAGTACAGATTAACGGTTTTGGATGGAGGTTGAGTGTCTCCCCTGGCTTAAATACCGTCTTCGCTAAACTTAGTGGACATGGAATTGCGTGTTCCACAACTTTCGACCACTCACCTTGCCTCCCGCGACATCGTTTTTACACCATCCAGTTATTCGTCACTACCTCAATTTTGGTTTGTTATCTGGTTAAATTCGGTCTACTTTTCATCAACCGCCCGTGTCGTCTCCTCTCAGTCTCTCTCTATACCACCATCTTCCAACTCCCCCGTTCAAAATGCCAATGGGCCAAAAGAGACAGCATAGCTGAGAGTAGAGGGAAGTTACCCCACAATTTTCTCAGACTCTGCTCCTTCTTGTCCTCTTCCTCCTTTCCTCATTCGCATGCGTCGTCGTATCTGCACCATCATAACTGGTATCCCACTGTGCTTTACTTACAAAGGTAAATTCATGAGTAGCGACTGTAAGTGTGTCGCTTGTTGGAACCGCATTCCTTCCACAAAGTTGATTCCTACATACGCCATTTAAGCAGATGGTCACAAAAGTAGGTGCATTAAGGAATACGGGAACAAGCAGAAGAATGAGGGGAGAAAATAAAGAACTTTACTTCCTACTTTATTATTGTAGACGTCTCACCTTCACCCCTCACCCAACTAGTCCTTCGTTCCTTTTGGATAACTAACCATATTACTTCCTCTCCACCAGAAAGGAAACCATCAAGCCATTGTTCCCCCCGATACAAGGCAACAATTGGCTTCGAACACATCCTTGCTAGCTCCACAGCAATCATTAGGGAGTGGCTCACCAATTTTTTAGTTCCGGTCTCGCATCGTTCTAATCGTTCCTAAACGTCCAAAAATCATTTGCCTCAAAAAGAAGCATCAGAAGTACAATGGCGCGAAAAGGCAGTCTCGATATGGTAGTGCGTTTGATTCAAAATACATTGGTATTGGTGGTCATCCTTATTTTCTCGCTTCCTATACATGCAGCATAATGCAAAAAATTCAAAGAAAATGAAGAGGCACAGACCCAAGTGAATCCAACTCATGCAAAACCACCTTCAAGGGATGCTGTCTAAAGCCCACACCAGACGGCGCTAAGAGACACCACGTGGCACGCGCTGCTAATCTGTTCACACGTGTCAGATTAGAACTGCTCCTATTACTCATTTTGTTTTGCCACGCTGGCGTCCCTACTATTAAGGTATTTGTCAGCGCCCTCCTCCTGATTTATTTATCCTCGCCTTTAACCTTCTTTCCATCCACCACTTCCGTCACTCCCACAGACGTCAGAGGGCCAAAATAGAGATATCGTGGAAATTAGAGGTAAGTTGTGCTACCGACCCCTCATCTTTTCCTCTTCAGGCATGTCGTTCACAAAAAATATCTTCCATCGAGCCCAGTCTGCCATATTTTACGCAGTCACATGGCTTGGTAAGTGATTGTGTGGATGAATTTAGGAAAAAATTGTAAAAAGGGGGAGAAACTAAAGATACTGCACTAGGGCATCGTGCGGAGACATCGTACGGTGCCCATTTTTAATCTGCCTTTCTTTCTCAACCTCTCTCCTTCCATGTCTACAGCTTCGCACCTCTTGACCTCCATTTCAGGCTTTCCTTTGTCTTTTCCAGCAGAACATTCATGTTTCTTTGCTCCCATGGAAGAAATTGCATGCACTAATTTCTGTCTTTATTAAATCAAGGCAACAATTCGTCCAAACATAGAATTAAAAATACTCTTTAGAAACGAATCTTTGTCACCTTTTGAGTGAATTACTGAGTTTTCTAGCAAATTTCTACTCTGCCTTACGACTTCTCTGCCGCTCTCACCTTTCATATTCTAAATATGGACTTAAAATCACTAAATAAGCAGCAGCACCATGAGACCTTCTTAAATATTGCAGCACAGTACGCAAGACTGAGCTTGGCTGCATCTGACTAGACTGGTCTAAATTCAGAACAGACTGGCTTCGTTACCTAGACTAGATTATGACAGACTTGGATAAAATAGGAAAGAAGGTGGTGGACAAGGCTATTTGACCTATCTTCCATGCTGCATCCTTAAAGGCGCCTTACACATTGCCAATGAAATCAACCCCTGCACTTTAATTTGGCCCACCCAATAGAGTTGACGCAAATCCATACCATGTGAACTGAGGTCTCATTTTCCTTTCCCGCAGATATTAAAGATCAAGGCTCACATGTAAGAAGCAGGCCTAATGACATCTTTAAAATGGGTGGAGAATTGTTTTCCCTTCTATTGCCACACATCAGCCAATCGTTGCTGAGCGTCTCCTTCGTTTTCCATTAAGTCTAATAGGCTCCCTATTAGTGCACATCACATTTTAACTTGCGATATGCTCTCCAGGCGTTTAACTCAATCGGAAAAGGGGAGTGAGTACACCCTGCATTACAATTCATTACCTTTATTTTTCACCTTTGTTGACACGGTAAAATCTCGCTCCTCTGTCTCTTCAACGCCTCCCTCACATTCCCCCCCTTTGAATCCAGACAATTCTTCCCTGCCTGATACTTCTACTCCATCATCTGCCAGCGCTCTCCGTGTAAGCCTCTTTTCACCTCCCCACTAGCCCCATCCGTGATTGTGGCATGATTGAATGGTACGATGACTTTTAACCCAGGCAACGCTAGTCTCAATTTCGTCTCCTACACCTCCTACTTACCTCTTCGCAAGCGAAGATGCGCATGTTGCTCCAATTTCTTACTTTGTGATTTGTAGACCGATAAAAATCCTACCTGCCCACCTTACTGCTTAATCCTTTTATTCTTCTTGCATAGAATGCCTTTACCTGACGCCTCACAATAACGTGCAAGAATGAGGATCCCGCTTCAAACAGCTTGCTTGTTCCTATTGTGCAACCGCACCTGCCTGTCTGTTTACCCAAGTTTGTGTACATTTTTTCGTTCACTTTTATTTCCAACCTTTTAGAGAGTCGCCTTAATTGGTAGGAAAATGCGAGTGTGCATATCCTCTCCTCCCAACTTGTCTCTTTAGCCGACCAAATCAAAAGTTCCATTCTGAGTAGAGTAGGACCTGCTGTTGTCGTTCGTCAGGTGGCTAGTTAGATGCCCATTTGACCTCAACTCATTGCTCACCTATCAGCTTACTTCATTACCTCTTATCACATTTTTCCTTCACACGGTCTCTCAATTGCCCATGCTATTTTAAAATGGAGTAGACACGACCAATGAACCGGCGAAATCTCATGTCATGCAAGGACAATTTGTTTTCTGCGGGTCGCAATATGGGTGAGCGTACGGAACGCATTAGGAGACGAAGGAGGCACTCACTGACGATGCGTTTATATGAAGCATGAGGAGAGAGGCGTAGACAGGAGGAATGCTCCCCACCCATTTCAAAGACGTCATCAGACCCACATCTTATGTGCCTCCCTTGACCCCTAATAGATCTGCGCGAAAGAAAGAGATGATCTCAATTTTAAATGGCATGGATTTCTGTAAAGCTGACTAGTCGGCGACTAAGGCTGGCTCCAATGGAAATATACAAGGCACCTATGGGGATAGCGCATTCATGATAGATAAGAAATCGGTAGCCTACCACCAAAGATTGCTATTGAGGCAACTAAGGTGCATTTCTAATGTGCATTCCTAGTCCTATGCTTAAAATAAATATTGTTTTGCATTGCGAAAGGAAATGATGGTTAGCTGAATGAGACAGAAGAACGGTTAAGATAGCGGCTAAGAGATGAGGAGCCGCTGGATTGAAGGGATTTTAGGCATAGTTGGACAAAAGAGGATTGCGAATGGGCACTGTAGGGCGACTTTGCACAGTGCTGTGGTGCAATGCTTTTTATTCCTTCCCTTCCTCCTGCCACATTGTTCTAAACTTACTTAGCTGTCCGCTCGCCCAGATATGTGGTTACACTTTAAGGAAATTGTCCTAATGGTGAGTTAAGCAGTTCTGTCGCATTTCCATTTTAATAAGTTTGCTCAATCTGGAATGGCTAACTTCCAAGCATGACATGTAAAGTAGTTTTAAAGAGCTTGCTATTGTTTTTTGATTTAGACTAAGTGATGCGATGCGATATTGCGTTGCCAAATGCCGGAAGGCGAAGAAGCATTGAGACAACTTTAAAAGGGGCGTCGGATGGAGGTGTCGCAGAAAGTAACAGACGACTCTAAAAAACGCTGCATCGCCTGCAAAGAAATAGCTCTTAACACTGCACTGACTTCAAGGTATGTTCAACTTTATTCACAACATTGCAACCGTAGATATAATCGCACTTCGCTGTCCAAATCTGTTCTCTCTTAAAGTTCTGTTTTTGCGAAATTTTGCAAGGAGCGTTAGGAATGCGTGGTAACGGTGGCTTTGCGTGCCTCTCCCTGTACACTCGCAGAATCCAAGTGCTACCTCAACTGTGATATTAAAACGCCCTCAGGCGACGGACGACAAGCACTAACAATTTATGTTCAGATCGCTGCAAGATTTGTTAATGCGATTAGTGCGTCAATGCAAAATCCTTGCATGCACTTTAGTTTGTTGACATAAAATATAGTTCTGTAGTATAGCATCAACGAAGGCAGTGCTCAAGGACTTTCGAGTTGCTGAACAACCACAAATTATGCGAATGAACTCGTATTCATGATTTTGCCGACTGCTGCGTCTCTGGCATCTCTTACTTACCACTCACCCAAACAGGCAATGATGGCGAAGCCCTGCATGATGCTATCCACATTAGAGCTAAATGGAATAGCTTGATTTAAGAGAAATCCCTATCAACTCACTCAGTTGTGGTGTTGGGTGTGGAACATGGTAAGGTTGAACAATTTATAGCTGCGAAGGAAACAAAGACTTCTTTGAAGACTAATCCCATGGCCCCTTCTAAGCCCTAGGTAAGGTTCAGGAAAGATGACATTGAAGAGACCTTATAGGTACTTGCCATGGCTAAGCTACGGGAGAAATTTGGACTCGATTCGGGCAACTTAATGCTCCAGTTAGACACCCATTACTATTAATCGTGAGGGAACTATAGGCTCCTTAAAGGTTATGTAACGGCAATGCTGCCTAGCTAATTACCGCGTCAGTCGTACTTCAGTACTTTGTGTGGTTGGGCTGCTGATGTTTCGAATCCCCCATCTTAAATTGCATCGAGCCTAGATTTCCATGCTATACTCTTTGTGCTCATAGGCTCTAGCCAAATCATCTCATCGCCTCACTTGCACCGCTTGTGCTTGCATCAGGACAGGCGACTCTAAAAATTGCTGTTGCAGCATAAATGCATGATGCGAGGTCGTACGAATTGAGGTAGAGACTAGAATTAGTTCAAGCTCAGGATGGAACAAAATTGGCTCACGCATTTGTGGTTGTGATTGCGCCAAAGCACAGTGCTCAGAAAAGATAGCAGGTTTTACATTAAGTAGGGTTGCGCCTACGAGGCCATAAAAATCAGTATCAATCAAGTTCTACGAAGATGCATTTAAGCCAGAGGGGACATTTCAGCCCCAATTAAATGTGTGATTCTTTACTTTGATGCTGCCATTACCTTGAATTTTTACACTCAGTTTGAAGAGCAAAATCTGGGTGGAAATCTCTTGTAAATGGATCTACTAGGCAGCAAAATGTTTAGCAGTATTCATTGAGTACGGGAAAATCCTAGTTATAAAGGGCGATTCGTTAGGACACACGATAAAAGTCGCCTTGGAGGAAAACAAATGGTGTCTGGCCGACACATTGTATTATCAAGTTAATTGCAGTGCAGTAGTTCATAAAGGCGATAAATAGGTAGGCGCTAGTTAGGATTGCGTAGGTTTAATCTGAGTCCAGTGACAAAGTTGTGATGATGCTAACGTGTAAATAGATGCATGCATGTCTTCTCTGCTGAATCCTCTTAAACTATTTTTCAACCAAGATGTAAAATGTTTCACAGAAGTGAGCTTTTAAAGGTCCCCCGATAATTTCCTAGTTACCAACGAAATCTCTTTCCTATCTTCTGAAATCCATGGCACGATTGCATAACTTGGTGCAGATTGTGAACCTAAGCCGCTCCATTTACCTTCCATGCAGGTGGCGTCATAAAGAAGCCTACGTCGCCATTAATGGTTGCTTATTTGGGCTTGTGAGTAAAGAGTGAAAGGAAAGATTGGGCAATAATGGTTCCAGTAATGTCACCATGTCTAAGTATAAGCACTTTTCTCTTGCAACACTACTAGGAATGATAGGAAGTATTAGTCAAGGACCGAAAATGTTAATGAGACAAAACTGGGTTGTAAGTGGAACGAGAATGGATGGTAGATAAGGAGAGAAATCCAAAACAGGTGTAGAAAGAACAAACTGCCTGTATAATACAATTAATAAAAAGGGGTAAAACTGCTTCGAAAACATGTTATAAATTTCCCATTCCATCAAGCGGTAAGTGCCCAACAATGCATTTCCTGACCTAGTCTAAGCGACTTTCCTTTCTTCGCCCCGAATTCTCACCCATCGACTCCGTCAATGTTTAATCCCGGAACACTCCAGCATTTCTATCGATGCACATGCCTTTCTTCCTTCCCACATTTCCTCCTTCACCACTGTACTCCCCCAGTTTTCTTTGGCAATATAGACAATTTGCATTTTGGTCGCACCTGCATTATCAGATATTATAATAAGAAATACCACAAGACTTTTAAAAAGCAGCCTTCTGATTCCCAACTTGGTGCGACTCTTGATCAAAATAGATAAGAATAGCTCATCTCCATCACTTTGTTCTCCCAGCTTTTCTTGTCGAAATAAAACTCTTTCCACAGGCCAAACACTTCTTGTTCGATTTTAAGGCATAAACGGCCTTAGTCTTCTGCAGAACTGAATGGGCTGCTCATTTCTAATGGATAAAACTAACGGAACCTTGTAGCCTTTTATTCTCGACTTCACTAAAATCTAACCATTGCTCTTCGGTCGCATCTAAATAGGAAAATGGTAAAATGAGTACTTCTAAGAACATTTACAGAAGGAGGCACGATACCGATTTTAATTCCGATCAATTTAAAGTCTACTAAAGGAGAAAAGAATTTTGCGCCACCAAACGTTGATTTATTGCCAAAAGTATCGTGGGTGTAAGTGGCGGGGTATAAGCATTTCATATTCATGAATGACAGTTTCCATTGTATGCCAATTTTAGTTCAGCAAAGGTCATAACAGGATTGCCAATTTAAAGGCTGCCTGCAAAAAAGAAGGAGAAAGGAAACAACACGTGGTTTGCCTGTAGTAAAACTAAAGGTTAGTCACTTGCCGAGTGAGCAGTAACTGTTTATTTTAAAAGGAATTGCTATATTTTTTCTTTGATTCAGCTTGGGCTGAAACTACCAACTATTTTAAAATAAAAGCATCAAACTCCTGCAAATCTTTGTTCACAATTGCTGCACTACTTGCGTACACTTGGGTTCTGGAACTAGTAAACTAGGCTGCTCTAACAAACATCCAGTCACGATCATGCCAGTGTCGCAATTCTTACGCAATCTTTGTTTAGCTGAGAGTGCGCAGCAAAGATATGCTTTAGTGAACGTTTTCACTTTATCGTCTTGGTTAAATCTTTTCTTTCTGCTATTTTCTGATTGGTGCACTTCTCAAAGACTACCACCCTTCGATGGCTGCCTTAAGCATGTGCAACAATTGTGTCGAATGTCTATCTTATCGTCACCTCTGAAGCGTCTTTGCCCTCTGCTACGTCCTCAGTATTTATTACTGCACAAGGATATGTTAGATGCCTCGACGACTAAGGAAGGTCTATAGTGCATGGCCCTGACAGTGCAAATTCTTCACTCACGCAGTTATTATTAAATTTAGTTCAATGTAAACGTTAGAATAAACTGACGGCACCAATGCTCATATTGAAATCCTATAAATTCCAACAGTCAGCTTCATTGAACAATGGTGACCTTCTTGTGCCATACTGTTACCTTCTTCAACCCTATTCTCATTCTGTAGGCTTCATTCTTTCCAATACACTTTAAGCTTTTGCATTCTCATCTTAATTTTCCAACATTTTAATGAAAATCCAGCTTTGTGTATAACAGTGACCAAAATAAAAACGGCAGCTCCGATAAATGCAGCATGCTCGCCTTATATCAAGCACATGCTTTCTCGCAGAGCTAATAGCTGCTAAGTTTAGGCATCCCGCCAAGGAACTCGAGAAAGCAAACAAGCAGGTTTTGGTTATCGTACTTAAAAATGCGCATATAAATCATTAAAATAACTAGTGACTTATAAATTCACACCTAACTGTCGATAATGTGGCGTTACAGTGGCAACATCTAAGTTATCTAAACTACCGCAGGTATATGCCTTAACGCAGCGAAATGCAATGTTTGCCTTTCCATAAATATCAAGCATTCTTACTTTTACAGTCAGACAATCCCCTTTAAAAATCTTTAGGATTTACACGAGCATGTTCTGCGCATTGAACCTTTTACCTTACTGAGATATCAGTTTAAATTATAAAGGCAACATCTTCAAGAAAACATCACTGATAACTTACAAATTTCGCTCACAGAATAGCGTATGTTTGCATTCTACCAAGGACTTTGCGCCAAATGTCTACAAAACAGATGACACTTAGGCGTCACAACAAGCACTTATTACAAAAAAACTGTTAAAAACGTCAAGTAACACAAAAGCATCATAAACACGTGTCGTATACCTGCATAAGGAAAAGAATCAAGGTAGCCCACGCGCAAGGATAGATCAGAAGCAGCCATAGCTCTTTCCTCCTTTCGTCTTCATAACGGAAAATTACTCGTAGAAATATCCTTGTTAAAGTGTTATACACTCGATGGAAAAGACAATTACTCTTCCACTTAATTAATTGCGTATAACTAAGAATTAGGATCTCGGCCACCATTAAGCGGTGCATGTCCCAATACTGTGAGGGCATGCTATCCAGTATTGAGCTTCCGTGTCCTAGTTGCAGTATGAAGGTTGCTTTATTCCTCTAAGTTGCCCAGAGGACAATCAGACTGATGACGGTGTTTCTTTGGTGCATAACAGCATTGTGGTTTCGGAGACTCCACTGAACTTTTCTGTTTTGACGCAAATGCTAACAAGCCTTTCCAAACTTTCATCGCCTAAGGTCGCTCCTAAAAGATAGGCTCAAGCCACACCATATGGAATATATTTTGCCCCCATTTTTTGGTTATCCTAGAGAATTAGGGTCTAATCTCATTCTAAGCAGCACACGATCAAAGTTAAACTATTTTCCTTGACCAATCCGCATCGATTTTTAGTGCCGTTGTCTTCTGCACTCTTCCCTGTTTCCTACCAACAAGTTTGACGTGAGGCCTGCTTCCACGGGTATGTAGTATGGCACAACCTGCCCAACGCAGAGCTCTGAATCTCAAATCTCATTCACGTATTCGTGGAGCAGGAAGTCGATATAACGGTTGGAATTATTGTGAGCCCACCAATAGAATGCAGGTTATTGCAGCGGATACTCGTACAGCATCAATTCCTTTTTTATTCTAATACATTAATGATACCAAGCTTTAATGATTTTCTCAGTACTTTTAAGTTGGCAAGTGAATCCCTAAAACGCCAAAGAATCTACAAGGTGCTTAGGAAATGAATTGTTTGGCACAACACGCAAACAACCAATTCATTCTTTGCTTTTTTAGTCTATTCTGCTTTGCGTTGGCTTAATGTGCACTATTCTGTTCCATTCTCCTTTATTTCTATTGCTTTTCCTTCTCCTCTAAGCACATGGACAAATTGAGTATCACCAGGTGACTATGAAACCTCTGTTACCATTGCATCCTCTCAGGCACTTACCCCCTCTCACACTGCATCTTAACACCAGCAAGCTGCCAAGCCTCAACTATGAATAATATCAAATTTGAAGAGACCAATAAAGAGCATATCCTAATGTTTTTGTCATCTCGGCTTTCTTTGCAAATATAGCCACCTTACACATTTGCTACATCTGCATTGTCTGAAGTGGAAGTGAGAACTGTCACTATCTCATACAGAAGGAAAAGGGTTGCTAACTTACAAATTCTGATCGATTTTGAATTAATTTGGATTAAAAGAACGGAACTTTATACCCCTGCTGCCTCTGATTTCTTTGCAAAAACATAATCTTTGCGCCTTGGTCAGACATGAGTCGCAGAACTATAAAACGTGAACCGTCACAAGCAATTACAAGGGGAAATAGGGCATTGGGTTTCAAATCTGATCATTTTTAAATCGAATGGGAGAGGGAAGCGTACTGTTTTACGTCCTTACTGGAAGCTATTATCGAATGAAACATGCACCTGACTTTCAATTTAGATTAATTCTGGTCGTGGGGAAGTGGGATCGCCAGTTGCTTATTCAATGTCAGTTGATCTCGTCTAATGTTAGTCAGTTTAAATACTAATGGTCGCGGCTCGAAAACAATTAAGAGCGACTACTCTATAAATTAAAGAAAGTGGTTAATTCCACTGCGCTAGATGTCGGCAGAATCATTCCTTGTTGCCAACCTTTGGCAAGAAATTACCACCATTCGGTACCTACAAAATCAAACCACTTTTAGGCTTTCCAGAATTTACACGGAATCGCAGTGGCAATAAATGAAGAAATGGCACACAGAATTGTAGAGATCATGCTAGTGATCCGAAATGCATTTCGCTAACAATCGCTAATTAATTATTTATTACTAATTATTATCATCAGGCTTTTGTGAATCAAAGGCGGCACGGGCATTTGTAGCCTACGAACTTGCATCAAAACAGGTGACGACAGCTTTGATATGTGTAGTCTTTATTTCTAATGTGACTACTGCCTCCTAATTGTCTGTCACAATCGCAACTAAAGCCAAATACAATTCACTTTACTGCAAAGATGGGAACGCTCCTGTGGTAAGCGTTCAAAGAAAGGGAGTTAATGATCCCTTGTTTAAGAGGCAATTTTAAATCGTGTGATCTGCAATTTATGGTTTATATGGTCGAATAAACCACCACTATTTAAATATTTTAAATATTAGATCTCGTTCAAAGTCATCGTTAAACTCCAGCTTTCCTAGAATAGATTATCACTGATTTTGCACTCTATAGGCATAATACAATTAGGAAAATGTTTTACTATTCTTCACAATCTTGCCAAGTCAGTGTTTGGTATACATCAGTTTGAATCCTGTTAATGCAATTATTTGCTTGAACACCAACGCAGCAGAATTTAAATTTTGCATTTGAGTCATCAGCATTAGTGGCTTCAAATTTTCTTGGTCATGATAAAGCTTCTGCACGTTGAGTACGTTTAACAGCCATCTAAACTATTAACTCACCAAGGATCAGACAAACGCGAAGAAAAAATTCCCTCCTCTGCTCTATGTCCTTCTTTACCAAGAGAGGAGTCAGATACTTACTCAGTGAGAAGGAAATCGCCTTACAATCTTTGAAGACTATTCAGAATCTTGGATTGAGAGAGGATCACGCGTCCTTTCCGCACATTTCTTTAGCACCATATTTGCAAGCCTTAACCCCTAGCACCAGTTTATGCACGCCTACATGCGAATTAGACTGTGAGCATGTATCTAGAAATTGGGGTAGAGGAAGATATGTTGTTGCTTTTAGAGACAAGTGCTTTCGCAGCCTAGCGTACGCGCCAGCTAATATTTGATTGAGAATGGATAATGCATAGTTCTGGTGATTGTCTTTCTGGAACATACATGCCAGGCGACCCTGCGCAGCTACATCTCATTATAGGTTGTGAGGCCAGAATGCAGCTTACTGCTACGTCTTATAGCTATTTGCTCTCTTCCGGTTCAAAGGGCTGATAGGCTACAACTCCTTCCGAAACCACGAAACCTCTCATATGTCGCAATGCAATATTTCCACAAAGGCTTGTAAACATAGTATTTGGGTTACCTTTTGTTTAGTAGAAAATTCTCTTACAGAATGCGTGTAAGACACCCCTATCGGTCTAATCCTATGTGCATCACTTTCAAGGTGCACTTCATCACCAGCGTTTAAGCAGCTCGCAGAAAAGTGTCCCAGCAGCACTTATCTTGGTTCTGTTTAGTATTCTACTCCTGATTCCTGGCATTTTGTTAAGTGCGAAATATTAACGATGAAGCCGATCAATTGAAACGCGGAAGAAATGGATTACCTTTTAGCCAGTGTGTACTTTTTGAATAACTGTCAGCACCCCCTTCATTTGGAATGGGCGGACAATTTTGCTATTTTCTGAGTCATCGCTGAATAGCGGATCTCCTGTGGCCTATTCAGCGAAAATGCAGCTCCAAACCCCTTATCGTCGCTGCAACAATAAAGGATCTCGCCCAACAGAACCTCACGAGAGCGGTACCATAGAGTGCCGACCTACAGCATTTTGAGATCAGTCATTCAGACAAATACTTTGGGGCATTTCAAGGAAAGCAGTTTCTAACTCATGAGTCGACGCGTGAAGTCAAAGTCAGCCACCTTCACAACATCAACCAGCGCGTTTTTTGGTTTATATCATGGTGGATAATGCGCCCCACTAGGTAATACCCAAGAGCCTGGTACATGAATGACTAGATGCAAAATCAGTATAAGTAAAATCCTAATTTAACAGTTCCAAGGAGCAATCCAGTGTTTTTATAAGTAGGATCTAAATGCAGCCTGAGACTCACAATTAAATATTCAAAAACTAGATATATATTTGACCATCGCATAGAATAACGTGCTCTTGACCATAAAAGGGCATAGGTCTTTGGGATATCTTCTAGGAGCGCAATTTCCCTGATAACAGTTGAGGTACACCTTGGTCAGAGTGCCCAAACCTAATGCCCCGACTTTCGATCGAGACACTTGTATACACCCCGTACGTGCCTAGAAAGTTGAAGTAACTTTTTGCTGAGCCTCCTTTAATTTTCCAAGTTGTGGAATGCTAGAAAGCTCGAAACCTGACATCACCGTAAAATGGAATAACTGCAGCCTTAGCACTAGCCAACCTCTACTGATATTCGCACAGTTGGTAAATGATCCATTGGGGAGGAAAATGTCTTTGAATGGCCATCTAATACTAAAGCGTTAGTAGCTCCCGTAAAGATATAGAAGATGCGGGATTAGTAGCCGCCTAAAAGCACAACGAAGTAATTTCACTTCCGCTTTCCTTTTACCAGCACACAAAATAGTAGACGTAAGACTACCGAATCCGTATTACCAGTAGGCAGTACTGTGATTTTGCTCTGCTCACACATGGGATGCATTCCTGAGGTCTTCATAGAGACCGATAAAGTGACCAATAGAACCTAACTTGCACTTAAATTGAGAGTGGCGACCAAGTTGCATCTTGAACCCGAAACACATTTGAAGACCCCTTTGTTTGTTCTTCCACAGCAATTATTCTCATACCTCTTTTTACTGATTGCTCATTGCATACCAGTACTTGGGTAAGAAGTCAGCATGAAAGCACATTTCTAATGCCTTACACGCATTTGAAGGATCAGCCGATTCATCTCTTAATTTTTGTAGAGCATAGCCAGTTAAATCACATATTAAAATGAACAGTATTTCGGGATTACTGCATATTGGAATAAGTAGTGGTACGCGATCCCGACTGGCCGAATGCATGTTGAATCCAGCCGGAAAACATCAGCAATGTCGCATAAACATCGTTGGATGCATATAGGGCACCAATTGCCTTTTGTAGCAAAACCAGTTATGAGGCTTCAAGCTAAGACTACTCATAGATTAAATAATGACTTTTTCGTGGTTTTAGACAATTCAAACAACAAAATCTCTTATAACAGAGGTCAGTTCGTCTACAGTGAAGGTGTCTATTCTCAACACAGTTAGCATGTTCGATGAACCACTTTTCGTTATGAGATCAAGCAGATCATTAAACCATTAGCTAATTCAGAATGTGCGTTAAATCGGCATTAAAATTAGCGAGAGATGGGACTTAAGATAGCAGCTGCAGAGGCACTATTCAATGCGTTCGTAGCTAAGGCATGGCTCAAGCACTAACTAGAATTGAGGTAATTGTACAGCCTGATACAGTTCGTGCTTATCAAGCAGAGAGCACCACTTTCTCATATTGGTCCACTCTTTGCAACGGAAATGTGGTAACGCCGACATTTTTGTAAGTATGAATTACTTCTACTTCCATTGACGCCTGTTGCAGTGGTAGTGGCAGTGTTTGCGGTAGATGCCTTAGGAAGCAGATATGTCAAGCGGCGACGAAGGGCGAGGAGTAGGGGTGGTGATCATCACATTGACCGTAGTGATAACAGCGATGACGATACCATTATATAATGGTCAGAATTTGGGATTTTATGCAGTGTCAGTTCCTTGCCTCGCCTTCTTTAGTTAAAATTTGACTCCCTTAACGTAAGTCTAAACGGCAAACTCGACCTTTCGGTCAAGCTAAACTATTCAACTGTTTCGTAATAAAAATGCGAGGTCATCCACTTTGCCTTTTTAGGCAATAGTTTAATGATAGCACTGTTGCTAGAAATACCTACCTGCTATTTTTATTTGTTCAACTCCCGGTCACCAAACTTTAGCTTTAGGCTTCTCCATTTTAGCCTCAAGCTCTTAAATTTTCCTAATCATCTGGAAGTAAATATCAACTAACAGTTAAATGTTTTCGTTAAATCAGCAGACAAAATTTTAAACGCGCCCACAAGATCTACTTACTAATAGCAAATGATCCAAAGAAAGCACTCTAAATATTTTAAGAGTTCAAAGTATGTTGACGCGCTAACTCTCCTTGATGACTGAGAATGATTCTATAATTGCAACTAAGTGAGTGCAGTTCTTGACTGCATGAGAAGACTCCAGTGCTTTTATCCACATTTATTCACAACCAACTTCACGGAATTAAACACACTCGTCTAGTCATATGCTTTACCTTATGCGATGTGGCATTAGGAACGCATGTCTCGGTTATAAGCACCAAAAGTAGTATTTGTTAATCATTGTCCAACAAATAAATATGGATTATATTATCGGCCGAATAAGATTTTTAAAGAATGCGTATAGGCATTAAGACTATGACTATATAACCCATCTGGTGGATCCTTTGCACTTCCACAAGGGAAAATTACTAGCCAGCTTGGGGTCTCTGAGCCCATCAGATATTAATTATTGCAGTCATCACTAGCAGATGGAGAAATAAGTCAAGAGTGACGGTGTTTGAAGTGCGGATTCGGAATATCAAGCACTTAGATTGCGAATCTTACATTTAGACAGGCTGGGCCGCATCCGCACGGCCACTACCATCCTCCATCTTGGCTTTTACTTACGAATGCGTTATTATTCTGCATCTACACTTCTAGCTATCATCTCCGAGGAGCTGCTAACATGCACCCAGCTCATATCAAAACCACTCTAATCCATTCTGCTTGAATGCTTTGGTGTGAACATCTAACCATTGTCGGCTGAACGAACAGACAGAATGCAAAAGAACGATTTATCAATGGAACAATCGACTATTGCTAATCTAGGCATTTCCATAGTATAGCCGTAAACGTTAGCAAACCATAATCATCCTATTCGAGGTCAAATCTCTGTTGACACCATTGTGGGAGCAGAAAGGCAATGCTACACGTGGTCAGCTCCATAGCTTTTGTCAATTTACATGCCTTTATGGCTACGTGCATTCCTGCACGTACACAACCTCAATCTGGAAGAGCTAATGTAGCGACGGCAAAAGTTATCCCAATACACGGAATGAGGAGACCTAACTAGCGAGAAATGTTGAGTTAGATATCGCATCGCCAATTATTAAGTCATTACTGATGTCACTGACAGGAGAACAATTGGCTTAGTGAAGTCATCAACAAGGCACCGGTGACAGAACTCAGACCCGCATCCTTCTATTTTGGAGACAGACGCCTTATCCATTAGGCCACATCAGCTCAATTTATAGATTTCCTTCTTGACAACCTCCGCCAGCTGTGTTTTGGTCTTGTCCCTCTGTCTCGAGTTCACTACTCACTATCGCGTTAGCCCGATTTCCCTACCTCTCTACATCTCCACTCGGTCTTTTCAGCCATATTGCACACCACTCCCACCGCAAATTCCATCTAGGTAATTTAGTAATAACGTAAATTTGCGTGCAAATGACAGGTTAAGAATCAGCACGGTATTTAAAATGGTTTACTTCTGCACACAGTTGTGGGAATCGGAAAGACTTCTGTAGTGCAAATATAGCTTGCCGGACAAGCAGAGCGGAAGCCAATGTAATATTCCTTGGTCGAAAGCGCCCATTTTCTGAGCCGCGATTAATAAAATCTTGCGGTTTATGGACGAACAATCGCTGTTATCGCCGAGGGAAGAAAGCGGCACATGGGATCTGGCTAATAATACGGAAAGTCAGGATCACTTAGTGAACCACCGCTTATCCCCCTTGCTCGTCGTCGTCAACTGGAGCGCCTACTTCACAAGGTATCTACCGAAAACGCAGCCTTAACCACTGCCATGGCGTCATTAAAAGTAGAAGCTATTCGTGCATACAGGAATGTTAGAACCACCGCATTACGGTTGCAAAGAATCGACGCATGATTATCACGTTTGTTTTGCGCTATAATCCACCTAAAAACTGGTTAAACGTAAAACTGCCATCTGACTTGGTGCGACGCAAAACGTTTGCCTTATTATCTCAACAAACAATCCTCAGCTAACTGTGCATAGGCAGAGCCTTGCTCATCAGTGCTTCTTTGGTTCCATTTCAGTAGAATAACTACAATCTCTACTCAGTAGATGCTCTTACCCTATGAGGTCAACATGCGTAACGCGTATGCGTGGAAAAGACATAAGACCTAGAGAAATCTTGCAAGTTTTGCTAGCATGATAGTCCATTGCCGCATTCTATCCAAACGAACATCGTGCAAGCCTGCGAATTGGAATAGACCGAGGTGAAACCATAACCATATAAAATGCGCCTGACGGACGAGAAAATACTTACATAAATGACGTAAACACAAATGTTCTTGCATTCCCTCCAACGTCAGATATCCTGCGTTGCATTCTGTGCAGTAAAGACACATTTTAGTGGATATGAAGATGAGACACGCGGTGCTTAGTAAAAGAGCCTACGGTACGTATAATGCAAAGCAAAAGCGCCAACCGAATCCGTTCTTAGCTTTCCACTTAATTAAAACTCAGAGGAGCATAAATAGCATAATTTGTTAATAATCTTTAGTAACGGGATGGTTGTTCGCACTGAATCGCAATCGCTGGGACTGCATTAAAATATGGTTTTGTTATTTTTAAAGGCCTTAAGCCTCTATGCTTGTTAGTATGGAAAATAAGTTTTGCTTATTTACGAAGTATTGCCATGAAACAAGGGAGCCGTGATGTTTCAATTCAGGTCATTAAAGGTTCACGTATGAGCAAGGATGTCTGTAATAATCGCCAATTCAAAAACCGCGCTTTGCAAAGACGGGCACTACCCGTTAAACGTAGGTCTCAGCCCCTTGAACATTCGTGTTTCCCCATCTGTAGTGCCTGATGGGCAGGACTTATACGGTACACGAGTAATGATGCCACCATTTTTACGAAACACTATTTTTCGAGCCTACATTACTACATCCTGATTGTTAAGAAGATAAGAACCGTTTGGCAAGGCTGACTTGCTGGTGGTCATAGGTTGTGTCAAACTCTTCATTTGCCCCAAATAAAACTCTAATTGTGGATTCTGCGCGGCTTTAATAAAACGACATTTACAATACCTATTCCTGTCATTATCCCATATCGCACCCATTTTTTTCTATCCTGTCTTATCAAACGGTTCCATAACGCCTTACACCGCAATATTGCCTCAACCTCACCACTCGCAAGAGGGGGCCTCATACTTACCATACACACACTGGAGAGCATCTCACTGCGTGATACATCGCATAGCGGACTGTGCTTAATGCACGCTGAAGGTGGAATATGGTCTTGACCAGAATCCGGACCCGAAGCCTCAGCCACTAAAGACGCGAATCATACTCTCAGACTTCTGGGCCGCACCAACCAGCGTGTACCAGCTTTCCATCCCGCCTACTTTTTCTTCCTCGCCAATGTTTGCCTGCGACGCGTTGTTCTTTTCAAGATCGCTCTTGCGACCAAACACTCCGCAGCTCTGCTGGTGAGCACTGAAAAGGACTACTACCTAAATTCGCTTGTGATGTCAAACAGCAAATAAAAAAACAACGCAGTGGTAAAAAAATAGCTGTACATAATCCTTTAAAATGCAATTGCTGATTTATTATTAAATACGAATTTCGATGGTTTACGGCATGACATCCGCTTTAGCTGCTAAAGCTCTCGGACTCAAATCTAGCTGAGCCTGAGTTCCATTAAGTAGCCCATGGATGGCTTGGGGAGTATGCTTGGGAATTCTGAATTCTTCATCAGGTTGTTGGAAGTTGCTGTTCTTGCACTTGTTGGCACAATCTTGCAATGGCCCTTCTTCCTAGTTTCTCATTTGCATATGCTGCGCAAATACTGCTTTTCTAAGGTCACTACGCGTATATGGCATGGGAGTTCGTTGACCAGTGTGAATGTGGGTTTCTTTAAGGTTAACTTGCCTATATTCTGAATTCGTTTTGGGAACCATTTGAAGTGCTTACACTTTTGTGAGTAAAGAAAAGCAGTATTTACGTTTGTGCGAATTCCTTCGTTGCGGGTTAGAGTTAACTGGTGGATATGGCGAAGGGCCCCAATCCATGTTTCTCAGCTCGCATCTGAAATCACGGGAAAGTTAAGGTATATTTTTGTGCTTGTGGGTTATTCGTGTCCACTTGCTGATACATTCCTTTACTTTATCCATTTTTGAGGACTAAATTTACCTGCTTTGAGATTAAGATGTTTGCTTATACTTTATCCTTAAAAGGCGATCGGACATGCAATAGGAAAATGGGTTCTAATTTGCATTCATTTTATCTGTACCTTAATAACAAGTACACTTCCTATTTTTGCATACTGTAAACAAATCAGCAATTTGTTTTGTGAATTTTTACTACTAAATATGCGTAAGTAGTGGCGGAAACTTAAATATGATCTGAAAATAGGTTCTGAGGCCCTTTCAAGACTTTTGTGATGTAATTTCATTGTATCAATAATATTTTGGGAATGAATTTATTCTTTAGGACTGTTTCCTGCCTACATACAAAAAGCTATGAGTTGTGTTCGGCACTTTACTTCCGTTTTCCAATGCTTTCCTCACAGCATCTGCATATTTTGAGGACTCAAAGGCAAACGAGAGGTGTTTATTCCTTTTGAGCTTGATGCGAAATGGTTCAAATATTAGCAGCCAAATCGAAATGAGCTTACAGGTGCTAGGGTTTTCTTCTTATAAAGACGAACCTACCTTACTCATTGCGTCGCATTTTTAAGCTTCCGGTGTTCGTGTGCCAGGCAGCGCACTTGAATTAGGCTCGGATTAGTAGTAGTAGTTTTGCTTTTAGGCAAGGAGACGGTTTCCATCTTCCATGTTGCCATAAAGTACACTGGTGCTTTATGGACCACAAAGTAGAGGTTGCGATTAAAGGAGGATGTGCTAAAGACGAACTTAAGAGGGACGCATTGGCTCTGCTAAAGGAGCCTGAAATAAAAATATATTAAAAATGCAACATAGGTCATTATCATTACTTACCTATTCAAGATTGACCTCGCAGTTCTTTCCTTTTATCCTTGTTCATGGTAGATGAAGTGCTGTGCTCTTTCCATTGCCGATAAAAAGCAGGAAATACAGAATCATATGCATGATACATGGCGGCATATTTTAATATGAGGGCCTTTTATCCGAATCATGCCTCCACTGCTGTCACTGTGCCGGGACTTATGTTGGTAATTGGCGCGATAATACATCGCATAGCGGCTCTACATCAAGCAACTAATGGTAGTAATGATGCGATGATTAAGCTTTTAGTTATGAGAGCATTTATAAAGGCGCCAAGCAAGTTATCAGGCTGACTAGTTGGTGAAGAGAGTTATTGTGCAGCGCATTCACACTGGGCTGAGGTGAGGACCCGTGAGGAAATGGTTTATTCACTTCATGTAGTCGCCAAATCCTAAGAGCTGGAAAGCAAATCTAACTAAGAAATTAAGCCTTTTAAACACCTTTAGGAAGGGCAAGGAGGTAAAAAACGAAAGGTATTCCAAACCTTTTCATCGTGTATGAAATTCTACCAAAACTTTGTTAGTAGCAATGATGAATTGAAGCAGAGTCGACACTCACTAGAATCGTGCATTAGTCCGACAGGTGAAATATCTCCGAAATTGTGTGGTTCTCGCGGATCAGATGTAGCAGTGTCATGTGCGCCTGATGATGAAGAGGAGAGGGGTCGCCTTAGCACTGCTCCACCGTGTTGACACCTCCTAGAATGCCGCTTAGGCTAAAGATCAGGCTGATCTTTGAGCATTAATAATTTAACTCTGGAAAAATAAGGCACCAACTAAGTATTTACTGAGCTAAAGAGGCAACTATTCCAGAGACTAAATGCGTTGTTTGTAAGAGTCAATTATGCCTTATTTCCAAATGGATGCAGCACAACATGACAATGCGTTGCTCGAATATCATACCTCAGACGTCCAACATCGCCTATATGTAGACAATCAAGGGAACACTAAAGCAGTAAATTCGTCCAAAGAATTTGTTTACGAAATGGTCGTCTTTTCAACAAAAGTTTGAGAAGAACGACTGAGGCTAATTATGGCGCAAAGTGCGTCAGCGGACAAGTATAATTGTTTGTGAGGTAAGCAAAACTGGAGTGTGCACGTATGCATGCAACTTATTATTTCACAAATATTTATTGCGCAAGAATTGCCCTATTATGCTCAACATTGACGATGTTATGAAATTCACGCACCTATCATGCTGCAGACTTATTATTTTTTGTCTGCTTCTTAATTCGTTGCAACATGTTATTAACCAAGGCCTAAAAAATTTTGATTTCAAACTGAGAAACTAACACGGTGGAGGACGCCAATCAAGTGTGGGCAATCTCGAATCTCATCATATTTAATGACAACATTCTCTATGCATTAACAACAAGCATTAAAGTGTCAAAGCTGATGCTATCGTTAAGTGCCGAGTTCATAAAGCCTTCTTGTGATCAGCGACTGAATTTGGGCATATTAGCTGGCTGATGCTGCAACATTATTTTAGCGTTTGTTCATTTCTCAGTGCCTGTTTTGTCCTACTTTGCCATCTTTAATTAAAAATCAGCGCTGTTAATAACCAAAAATTGATGACTCACACACATGACTAATTACATCTTCTACAAAACCAACTATTTTCCATCAATCATCCATTTGCGTGAAACGCGTCACTTCCTTAGTAGGCATAATAAATAGCAAAGAAAATGCGCACTGCATGTAACTGGTAATTTATCTGCTCCTGCCACGTCCACACATTAGCATTCAACCCGAGCGATGTAGGAGGCCTAATAAATCGTTTGTTTATGGTACTGATAAAGCGCATTTCCTTTTTACTGCATTCAGCTCCCCACAGTCAATACGCAGTCTGGTACCTGCCTTTTTTAACTTAAAGCAATCGGAAAGGCCCATGGTGGCATTAATGACTAAATGCGGCTTCAAAGAGGGTGATGCAGGTGTCATTTGGGTCTGCTTTTGGTAGCTTATCAGTCAGCGGTAATGGACAGACTATCGTCAAGTAGATAGCATCAACATTAATACGTCGGTGTTTAACACTGCATTTAAGCAGTCTATAAGATGACAAATTGAGTAGAGTGAGACATGGCGGCTTAATAGCAATACATCAGTTCAAATATATTCAACAATATTCTTAGCCTTTTCGCATAGAAATTGTCTACTTGACGTTCGAGTCCATAACTGACACACAGTATCGACTGTAGAGTGGGAGAGCTTGCGCCAATCCAGCAGAGGCCAAATTTTTAACATTGCATGGGTTCGCATAGATAATCAGCGCTACGCTTTGCTCTGAATTGCAGGGTGCATGTACGTGCTTTGCTGACCCACGGGAGAACTACTTTACGTCTGCAGCGAAAAAATACCACCAACCATGGCCTATCATCACTAGCTTTTATAACCAATCGCCTTCTAAACCGAATTTCTGTCCCGCTGCTATTGCTGCATTGTTTGTACTAAGTGGCCTTAAATATAGCTACTGTTGGTAGTTTGAAGACTAGTCTGTGAGCGCTAAAGAGGCTGAGTTACGATGCACCTTTATTAGCAATGCCTGTTAAACGCAATAGTTGCTATCTCTTCACACGAAAATTTAAATCTAGATTAATAAAATTCATTTTCCGTTCCTAACTCTTAAGCCTTCATTATGTGAGATTAAATTTAAGCTTAGCAGCATCACTTCTCAAGGCTATGCCAATGCACAAAACGATGACATATGCATCTCGCGGTTACTATTTACAAGGGAGCACTTTCGTAAATTTGTCCTCATAAGTGGTGAATGCAGCAATGTTGAAGAATCGAAAAAATAAGTGAGCTTTCCAATGCAAAACGGTTTTAAATAAATATGACTCGGAAATTTACCAAAATGTATAGCTTCATCCAATTTGGATAGATAACCTTCGAATTCATCATTTTCGCTGCTATATATATATAATACTTAGGCCGCTTAAGAAGAGCAAATGGGCTTCCAATTGGTAATTCGACTGATAGGAGGCAAAGTTTTAAACGTATTTTCTCCACAGCATTGGATCGAAAACTAACCCTCGTGCAAAACGATATCTTGTTTAAAAATGCTGCTACAAATGAAGTGCCATACAGACCCATTACATAAAATTTGATATTCCTGCCAGGTGTAGGCTCGTGGCTCATATTTCATTGAATGCGGAATCTCACAGCCGGCAGCTTAACGAACTGAAGCTGGTTAGACAAATTGCATCCAGCCCACATTAAAGCATCCGCACGGATCGGTGGTTGGCCGGATAGATTACCAGGTGATTCATTCAATCTTCTAGCGTGCGATTACAGGTGCTTTCCTCTTTACAACATTTTACCATGTGCGGCGGACTCAATATTTCCAGCCGCCTGGGCTCATTGATCACAACTATCTTAAAAACGGCAAACCGATGAATTTCTTTCTTCCAAGCATGCCTTATTTTAATGGTGCAAGCATCTACAATTATCCTTACGTTAAGTCCATCTATAGCGTGGTAGATACAGAAAACAAACAAGATAGAATAATCAAACCTATGTTTTCATTCAAGCGCGAATCTTCCTTGCGATTCGATGACCTCCATTTTGTCGCGGGACTCGTGTACACTGCACAATTCCTGCATGCCTGGGCTGAGGTACCTTGGAAAGGCTATCTAAATTCCCATTTATTGGGTAAAATCGCGAAAAAAACAGCAATGAGACTCACGGACTTGTTAATTTATGGCAAACTTGATCAAAATCAATCCGCCTTAGTTCTAAGTAGAGCATAATTATTTGGAGAGTCGACTTAATTGCGCATGGCTTATGCCGCGAGGCACTGGCTCATAAGTCGTGTCGACACATCAGTTTGCCATACTACAATGCTCATTCTCACACTGATCGCTTCCTGCCACTTATATAATGGAGAGAGTGCTATAATCATTTGTCAGTCAATAAGCAATCGAAATGTTAGTGGTAGACACACCAGAGCAACTCATAAAATGCAAGGCCACCCATGCAGTACCAGCTCCAATTACGTTTGGACTTAAATCTGGGGCCTGACGTTGCCTCGGATTATTTTTCTTACCACAACCTCTCTTTTAATAAGAACATTACATTTATCAAAATCAGTTTTCTGCCTTGCCTTTAAGGACGGATTCTGCAGCAGAATCAAATGCTCCTGCTATTAATATTTTACAGCAAATTAAAAGGGATGGGGTTCAAGTGAGAGCTTTTTATTGATTGTGTTCTTGTGATAAATTGCTGTCTAGGAGGTTTAAGCCTCGATTTTGAAACAAATCTCCGGGCTTCTAATTGTATCGAAGAAATGATGTCATAGTGCTTTTTGCAACTTAATCAAAAGACAGTAATAGCTATAAAAATTGTGAAAAATCTCTTGCATGGCGTTGAGCTTAGCAGTCTTACAACTCCTGCGAATGCATTGTTCAATCTGGAGAGGAAATTGCGCTCAAGTCAATTGTTATGTGAATGGAATTTGATTGTAGCTGTTTTGCTGGCATTCACAAGGGAGTCAGCAAGATCTAAATGTGCCACATCATATTTATGCTCATCAACTCGTTGGTAATACATACTAGCTTGAGTAACCTAACAAGAACTAAACTACGTTATAGCTGTTTAAGTTGGTGCCCTTTGGTTCAACTACTTAAGGTAAACTTTTTGGAGGCTACAGCTAACTTTGATATGACGACGTTGGTGGGTGATTTCTAGCAGTACTAAATAAGAAATCTTACTACCTGCTAAATTTAATGGACAACGACGTTAGTGAAGATATTTGACAATGTGTTTCATACAATGAACTTATTTTAAAACGAAAGTAATATCATAAACAACTTTACAGACCGAAGAGAACTGACCTGTCAGCTTTTTTAGATAGGATTGTGCTGCCATGCATTCGTCGCACTGTCCATGACCTGGCATAGCAGTGAGATGATGAGGTGGCAGATGGTCGAGTCTACAAATTACGAAGAGGGGAATAGGATCAGCGCACTCACCTTCGCTCTCGAGGGGATAAGTGTAGTAGGAGACCAAAATAAAAGCGAAGTGGTGTGGAACGAACAGCAGTGACAGAGAAGGTTGGAATGGATAATTAATAGAGATGCAGGCCATGATATACAAAAATAAGTTTTGGTCTTAGGATAAGCGCGATTGGGTTTGATGCAGTACAGCCTATGCCAGTGTAACGTAGGTTATGAATCTTGGCAATGTTGATTCCTGTCATAGGGTAGAGTGAGACTAGTAGGGAGATGTAGGGGACTAACAAAGAGGGCGCTGGCAGACAACGAGGTGGGACTGGGAGGCTGTGGCAAATTAAGGCCAATTTTGAAGAAGAGGAAGGCGAGCGCAGAGTTAGGGGCAGAGAGGTGAAGGTTTCTTGTGCCACTAAATTAAATAAATAAGGACAAGGAAATAAGAAGCAGGGAGTACCAACTCCTCTGTTCCGGTTAAAATAAATGTATAGAGCACAAACAGTGCAACAAAATGCAAGGCGCAATGTCTGGAAGAATGTAGAACGTCGTAGTAGGAGATAAAGAAGGTACTCATTGAAGGCGCGTTGCAGTGGAGCATAAGGAAGGGGATGTAGGAAAGAGAGTTGCTTTCCTTCCATTCCGGCGCCGTCGCTAGGTCTACTTGCAATTTGAGTATTTTAGTCTTTGGCGTCTGCAAGAAAGATAGGAAGGAAGGGAAGACCTCATTTTACATGGCATCGAGTTGTGTTGAGCGCATTGGATAAATTAAATTCGAGTGTTGTTAGGCTGACTTTGGTAGTAACGCAAAAAGCGCTTCTTAGTATAAGGCAAACTTAGAACTGGTAGCCCTGTCCACCCCCTTATTTGCTTTGAGCAAGTCCGTCATTATCAATGAGGTGACTAGTCTGCTCTCTTCCTATTGATTGCAATCTAGTCAGATCTAGTCAAGCCTAGTCCTGCATATTATGCTACAGGACTTTTGCAGTAGAATACGCAAAAGAGCAAGTTGTTATTAATGTCCCAACATGTCTCTTGTTGCTGCTACTTATTTGGTAAATGTAAAAGCATGAAAGAGACATGAAAGGTAAGCGTGACACAGCAAACTTTGTGAAGGATGAAGTTAATCAGAGTAATTTACCACTCACCCTAAAGATGAACGTTGCAGTAATGACGATGCGTATCTGCTGCCTGCCTCTAATGCTCTGCTTGGCAGAGTTATTGCACTGCATTGATAAAGAGCCTGAATGCACATCTAAAAGATATAGAGAACTGATTGAGAGAGGGACAAAAAGGTGAGAAGCCGAGTCCATGGAATGAGACAGAGTGGGAAGGAGAAAAGGGAATTGGACATGGATGCCTTAGGATGATTCGTCATAGTGCTGTAATGCAACGTTCCGTACATCGTTTCCACTCCCTCGCCATCTGATTTAAACTTGAAGAATTTTAACTTTTCAGCAGCACACTCAGAGGGACTAAAGATAGTTTTCCTATCTATGTGATTAACACTGGATTACAGATTTGATGATATTGAAGCGGAGCACGCAAAAGAGATAGGGAAAGGGTGGAGGATGGAAGAAAGTAGCCCATAGAGAGAAGAGGAGATAAGGAGGGATTATTAGCATAAATTACTACTAATTTTTACTGTAGCTATCTGTTTTGGCCTTTTGACTTCTTCGGAACGGCGGGCCGAACGGTTAAGAGTGGTGCTAAGATGGCAAGATAGGCGACAACAGCAAAAATATAACAGAAGCCCGAATAGGAGGAGAAAAATGAAGCAAAGAGGAGGCATTGATGGTCAGCTGAATTAACGAGACGAATCCACGAAGAGAGATGAGCAGCAGGATGCGAAACAATGCCTAGGCAATCATGTCCGACACTGATGTGCGATGGACCATTTTAAATCCTACACGTGCGAATCGATTAGCGACACGTGTCATCGCGTGGTGTCACTCAGAGCCATTTGGTGTTAGACTTAGACGGCATCCCTTGTGGGTGATTTGTGGGAGTAGACATCACTTCACTTCGTGTTTTTTTTACCTTGGTTAAATTCTGTGCATCATAGCGCATGCAAAGGCGACGGAGGAGGATGAGACTGACCACCAATACTAATGTGCTTTGAAGGAAATGCGCTGCCTTGTCTAGACTGTTTTTCGTCAGCTTTCGGCAATTAATAGGCAACGTGAGGTACAAATCCAGTAGAGATATTGGTAACTACTAGTGATTGCTATGGAGCTGGTAAAGGTACGCTTTTGCTGCTTATTCCTAACTGCATGCCTATAGCCCAGGGATGGCAATGGTGGTCATTGCACCTCTCTAGTAGAGAGGAAGCTGCACAATTGCTAAGCTGAAAGCCACGAAAGAATGGTTGGAAGAGAGACGAAGGTAAGACGTTCACAGACGAGAAGTAGAGGAAAGGATAGAGAAGGGCCATCATCGGAAGCGTCTGTGCAGTGTTGTGGCAATGCGTTCTCTATTCTTTGTCTTCTTTTTTCCACCTTTTCCTAAATGTTTTCATTCTCTCATTTCTCTACAGAGAGATTAAGGTGCACCTGTGGGAGTGGAGGTTGCGAGGCTGACCGGAGGTGAGTAGGCAACGATGGACACCAAGGTAGAGATGATGGTGAAAACAGGTTTAGCGCGTATTAGCAGATGACTAAATCCCATAAGATGGCTAGATAACGGTCTTTGAATTCCCCTACTGGTGCCGAGCAGCCTTAATGCTCAGCATTCTTAATGCTTTGTTAACCGCACCCCACTTGTCTAAGAAACCCATCAGTACAGGTCTGAGGACTGGGCAAGTCTTGTGCTCTCTTGCTCACAACTAAACTCAAAGCACGACCGAGAGATGTACACCTGATTGGATAGAACGTCTTCATCAGTTAAGAGTGCGCAGGTACAGCGACTCATCTGCACAGAATGCGGCTAATGGAAATGAAGGAATAAAGTTCATTTGTTCGCTTTGCCTTAATATTAAATCGCAAAATCCATGCTTGAAGGTAGGGTTAAAGAAGCGGATATTCTAGCGCCGCATACTTATGTCCTATGTTTAGTCAGCAGTATTTTTAGAAGCTGGTAGTGGCGCATGTACCTCTGTCCTTCTTCTCAACTCCTACTCGTCTAACCTCCTCTAGGTAAATCATGAATTAACAAATGGGATCTGTGGACTGTCAATCACTCGGTCTGCTTATAAGTTATAAACACAGTATCAAAGAATGCATACATGCATTGCACTTAATGGTAGTGCCTTTTTCTGCAAACAATAAAGTTCGAAATTTGGGCTTAAAAATTTAAAATCCTAAAGTCTGCTATCTCCACCTTTTTTAGAAAAGGAAACAGAAAATTAAACGGTCTTTTAAAATTTTGCTTCGAACGTGTGGAGGTGAACATCAATGAGTTCCCTTTCCTTGATTTTAAAATCGGAGCCTTTACTAGTGCTCATCAAAGCTAATTGATGCTTCAGTCATGGATAGTAGTAAGGCAGTTGAAGTTGGTGTTGATTTTCTAGGTGATAGTGAGGAAACAGTGTTAGAGAGAGAGGAGAATGGTTTATCTGAAAACAGCTCCACCCACGGTGAGGAAGAAGACGTGCCTGAGGAGGATGATCTTGCAACAATAGTATTAGTAGACGTGCCAGACCCAACAGTGCATAGTGCTACGGAAAGGTAGGAAACTAGTGCTAATCTATCCAGTCCTAGTCAGAGCGGTTTGTCTTACCAACCAATTACCTCTGGTTTGATCGGTCTGGCTTTCTGGCTTACATATCCTGATCAAAGTAAACTTCTTAATCAACCATCCGGTCCAGGGCAAATTAATTTGTCTCTCCGGCTATCGGCTCCTAATCATGGCGAACCTTTCCGATTGCCATTTAGTCTTACTCCACTCGATCTCTCTGAGGATCGTGCAGCTCAAAACCAAAGGAATCTCTTTCTCCTGGACCATTTAATAGTCGCTACTAGACAATTCCCGCCTAATAAAGCAATGACTGATTTAGAAATACAAATCAGTCCTAGGCTTGTTGCACTTACGATGAGTCCCATAGCTTTTGCGCTATGGTAATTATTGTGTTCTGATCTAATATTATTTCATGCCTCACCAAATATTAATGCCATATGGCAATTTTGAGGAGTGTGGGAGATGAAACGAACATTTGCAATCACTAAATTCTTAATGCTTTCTAGTCTTTAAACGATCATTTAAACTAAGTGAACATACGTCAGCTCAAAACTGACTTTGATTTTTATAAATTTGAAGAGGGTGCCAAGTATCGCGCAAAATACACTCAATATGGCATCTCTCGATCCGTTGCAAAATAATTTAGATCGAATCCCTGTCTGCGTATGGGATCTTCCAGCTGGTTACAGACCACTTGATTTGGTCAGCCTATTCTCAACATTTTGACAAATTCTTGGGGCGTTCTTGTGGACTAACTTGCATGGAGCTGCAAACAGGCGCCATGGTATATCATTGCTAGACAGTTTGCACTTTGTTGTCCATTCAAACCATAAATCTTATTAGATAAGCATTTATTGCTTTGTTTTACCTTGTAGGGTTTTTAAGATTTGGTAGCTTTGCAAATTCTTGGGCAGATATGGAACGTATGAATGGTCGTGAAATAAACGGCTGTCGAATAAGAGTCACGCGCAAGTAAAGGGACAGAAATTTCTCCTACTCCTAAATCAATGCGCAAAAACTTGTTTTAACTTTACAATTAAATTAGTTTATTATTCCTTCCAGGCTGCGACACCGCCTCTGCTGTGGAATTTAGCTCCATGCATCTACTTCTTCACCCTAGGTACCTGCTTCCCTCAATCCACCATTTTCAGGCACTTTTCATTGACGCCAGCTCCTGGATCAGCCTCCACATTAGATTCATTGCATTTTCAACTCATCAATTCTTAGTTTAGAGTGATGGCTTGAGAATCGCAGGACTCTATTATTGATGATAAGTGGAAGTGTGCGCTGAAGCACTAAACACATATTCGAGCCTACATAGGGCAGCTCTTTGAAGTGAGGACAGTCAGATTGAAAGCATGCGTATCCGTCCCATTTTTTTTTTCCTTTGGGACGCTAAGAGGTTGGCCAACATTGAGAGCTGCATACATGGCAGCATAACTAGGATGCAGTAATGATGTAGAGGCGTCTTCTTAAGAGCAAGTTATTTTACCCTAGTTTTTTTTCAAATGTTGTAACGTTTTCATGCTCGTCGTTACCGATTATCTCCAGGCTGCACCAATGTTTAGGAGCTGATTACAAATCGCGATGTTACGTGACTACCCTCTATCGCTTGTGCGGTGCTTTTCTTTAAAATGCTCATAACACCGCTGTAAGTGGATTCGCTGTTTTTTTTTGGAAAAACGATTGCTTTATTAAACCATTTATCTTGTCTGCTTAAAAGTATTCACGTGATGCCGTCTTAACAAAAAAGGGTCTTTTTGAGGCAGTGCTGCATTTGCTTTGAAAAAGGCATTCGTAATGTAGATTCACATGCAAACACAGCTCTGAATGAGCTTGCATTCCAAGTTAAAGTGGTTCAATGCCTTAAAAAGCTATCATTTTATAAAAAAATTGTGTACCTTCTATTATTAATAATGCCCAATGGGTCAAAAGATTCTGGCTTTATTCGTAACAGTGATTCAGGGAAGCGAGCAAATGCAAATATTCCAGGAGTTTCAAATTTTATTACCAATAATATTAATTAGCAGAGCACTCCTTTTCCTTGTGCATTTTTTGCAAACTAATCACAAGTTAGTAATAGCTTGAAGCTTGTTGATGAATTGCTTACAATGTAGCAGACTTTAATATACTTTACTATTTATTACTGACGACCGAAAGGAAATGGAGGCGAGCAAGAGGCATCACTGCAAGTATTTCCCTACTTATGGGTAATTGAAATAAGTCACAATACATTTAATTTGCCTTCCTTATTACGAACAAATACTCATTGTATGTGCACGCATTTGCTTCTTTACCAGAGGTTCCAGTGATAAGGGTAATTATAATGTCACCATGCCATCTGCTTAGAAATAGGGAATGAGTATGATGCCTTTGACTGCATAATACATCCGGCGGGTTATTTGCACTTCCTTCGAAACCATTTAAGGACCGCCATGAAAATCTCTTGCGCCTCATCAGTCATTATTAATGAGATGGTGAATACGTCAAGTGAGATGCATTTTCCCCGTGTGATTCCTTCACAGCCTGGAAGGTTGCCTTAGGAGCAAATTGACTGCTGTGGTGCATCAAAAGTCACCAAAAGAACTTTATCAACTAGCCTAATCTATTGGAATGGAGCTGCTATGACGTGCTATCCACAGAAATGAAGATGAATGGGACAATGATCTCATAACGTCTAAGGGACAACGCACATGCTTTGGTAAGTACCGCATCTATGAGTAGTAATGTGCTTTGAATAAATTTTGCAAAGAGTCTTAATTAAGAAAGTCTCAGAATATTCATGTGCTTTTCTGATTACGAACCACTGCAGTCATTGCGACAGTGACTGCAATGTACGCACTTCACTTCTAGCTGCACTTGTTTGCCACATTATGGAAAGAGAAGGCACCAGATTACCATAGTGCCATTTTAAGGGAAAAATAGTCTTAACTTTGTGCTACTGCAATTCATTTGCTTATTGTACTTAATGCACTTCGCAGATAGCATTGAAAGTATCTGTTGTGGTACCGAAAAAACAATGAATTTTAACAGAATAATGTAAGTGGGTGCCACGGAAAATTTTTGTGGATAAAAATCTAGTAAACTTCAAGAATAGCAAGAAGCATGGGTTAAAATGGCATAAATGTGTTTTTAATGCATGGCTCTACTTCTTCAATTAATTTTAATAAGATCGATTGATGTCACGGACTTGGCACATTTCCTTACGAAGACTTGAGTTTGAGAGATCATGTTGGGGTGGAAATCTGAGAAAGGCAAAATTTTCAACAGAAATTTGAAACACTTTACCATGCATCTCTACATGAGTCTACCAATGCATTCCGTCTAAAAATGGTCCCTGAGTGGCACTCAAAAATGCAACCATGGATGCGTAGATGAATGCCAAAGTACAGGTGAAGTTGATGCCACTTTACCGAAACGCTGTTCTGGCTTTAGCTGCGATGAGGCATAGCCACATAAATGCGCATAAAACCAAGCAAATACTTTGACCAAAGTAAATTCACTGAGTGGGTTTTATGATTAATTTTCTAATGGATGGATAAGAACTCGACTACTGGTCACAGGTGCGTCCATTTTCACATTAATGTGCGGGATCATTGACTGCGCCTTTGCTGCTGATTTGTACTAGCGCTAATTCTGCTATTTATAAATATGTGTGCTTATGTCTAGGCAGCCATACATGCATATGCATTGGAAAGCAACATTCTACCCTTCATACCGTTGAGTCGTCGCCTTATGTTAGTCAAACCTTCCATAATAGGCTGTGCTTTAAGAATGGTTCTTGGGTGTGCGAAATGCGTGGAAACAAAGTCGGGTCACTATGGTTCATTTACTATTAGCTAACAGAACCTCTATCAATGCTATAGGTTAAATCTTGGATGTCAAAAATCCAGTTCTATTAGTGTTATAATGATCAGGTATGTTGGTCCATAAAGTAAACAAGGCCATCGCAATATTTTAGCTATCTTCAATAGCCATTTGAAGTAGTAAGACCTTCCTATAAAGGATTGATGTTTATTGAGTTAGTTTGGAATCAGATCGAGAGACATTACAATGCTTGGTGATTTTAGATAATATGCATCAGTCGAAAGTAAAGAGGCTGGTAAAATATAGCAAGTAACTATTTGGCCGCAAGCAAGCTTTCAATCGAAATTGTTAAAATCTGGTCAAATGTTTTTAAATCCAATCAAATCACTTGTCTTTGTTTTCATCCTTTACTTTAATTCGTGAAGTTGCCGAAGTGTAGAAATAAAATTCGTGATAAATTTCTGCTGCTCTCGTTTGGTATAGCATCGGAAGTCACTTAAATTGCTAGCTAACTACCGTTTTGATTTTGCACACGATGTTAAATAGATTTGTGAAAGATTTGCTGCCTTTAGGTTTCTTCTGATAAAGTGCACAGCAGCAAACGTGTTGACTTGCCGAATCTTAAATAAAATAAACGTTGTTCTGTGGCACACTGCATGCAACACGTGCCAGTGACCGATTCAGCCTTGCCAACGGGGAGGAATTCTGCCGAAATAACGCGAGGTACGCAGCTTGTCACGGGACTCCACGCCGTCAGATATGCTATGATTAAAAAGCACGGTGCACTGTGGATAGGTATTTGAATTTGGTGAATGAGCTCTTTTGAGTCGTTTTGCTGGTATCTCATGGACGTTCCTCTAATTGCATTGGTCACCCCTAGACACTTGTCTTAAGAGGGGAGGAAATATCTTGATATGATGAATTTATGCGATTGCTGAATTGAGTGTATGGCTTGGTATTGCTAATTGAAATTCAACGTGGATGTGAAGCAATATAAGACCACGGGTCAGTCATAGAACATTTAAGCAACTAAGGAAGGAGGAGCATTACGCTCATGACTACAATAATTTGCCGCCATCCTTATTAACTGTTAGGCTAAATAAGATCACGGGACTAGTGAGCAATCGAGCACCAGTGCTCTGGCCTCGCTTCTTTCTCGAACCCGATCAAACTCTTTAGTGGTTTGTTACGAGCACCGAATCAAACAAAAAAATCATTCCACTGCCAATTAATTAAACAACGAAACAGCCCAAATAAAGGCAAAGAAGATAAAAAATAAATAAACCAAATAAATTTAGCTAAGCAAATAATCAATTGGTTCTACGCGCCACGCCGAAAATACTAGATTGACTTTTTTGGATATCTTAAGCTGCAAAATGGCATGATTTTTTCTTGCAATCAGCTCACCACATCTACATTCTCCCCCCTCTCCCTCCCCTTCTCCCTCTGGCTTCGTCTCTGCCCCACTTTTTTATTAACCTCCTCTGTCGTCCCTTGTGTGGTTGATATTTCTTCCTTCAGTGGTGATGGCGGTGCGAGAGAATCGGGTCCCATATGGGAAGGATGGTTGTGTACCGCCACCCCGCCTGTTCATCCAATTCCGATCTCTGGCCCATCGCAGCCAGAAATTCAGGCAGGTCACATTCTGACTCATCATTTTCCACTGATTTAATCACGCTGTTATCGTCCTAGGCTTGTCGATTTCAGTCTCTGAGATTATCGTCAGTCCATTTGTCGCTGGTAAGGCCCGGTTGTGGGTGGATGCGATTGATTGGATGCAATAAGAAAGGCAAGGGTTCTTTAACGATAGCATTGACAGCAGAGTGTAAGACCGAGAGGAAATGGATGGTGGAGGATGGGAGATGACTGATCCTTGTTCTTTGACTGGCTGATTAACTTTTATAAAAAAGCAATTGAGTCGTTCATCTCCCTACAATTCGTTTTCATTTGACCTGCCTTGTTGACTGATTATGACACGATGTTTTTTTCGATTTGGTTGGTAGTTGCACTGAGGTGATTGACCCTACCTGAGTAATACGTGAGGCCACGGCATTGCTATAGATGGCTAAATTGCATGCACATGAAGCAGTGCCTATCTTTACTTATTTCGTGGTTATTAAACATGGATGTAATGTGAGCGTGATAAAAAGTTGACTGTTTTAATGCTTGTGGTAGGCTTTGACATATTTTCATGCAAAGTTTAATTGGGAAATGATGATTGGCTTATGCCATGGGTAGTGTGCAACCTCAATTCAGCCTCATAAATGACAAGACCTTTGATGCACTGTTTCCCCTCCAAAAAGCCTGTCATTTTTAAAAGTTCTTTCTTCCTTACGCTATAGCCACTCTGCAGCATTATGCATTTTCGCATTGTTATTGCAATTTTTCAGTATTTAATTAAAATCCCCCCGCGAGTGCAACAATGGCCAGGATAAAAAGGCTGCAATAAAGATTGCATTCTCCCCTTGTATTGGCCGTACATCTGCTCGTTACGTACTTAGCTGAGTTTACGTCCGAGGGTAAGCTGATTTAGCCCGTTAATTTGCACTATGACTCAGAAATGAATGTGAAGTTATTATATTTGTGCTTAAATGTGCACTGCGACTAAAAACAAGTGGTCTGTGATCTTGCGCTCAACCGTTGATCATTTAGGATGATTTGGTTATTTTACATAAACATCCAAGCCACCGATGTGATTTGAAGCAATGCGATGCAATGCATTCCTCGCCATATCAAACAGGCAATGCTAGAGTAAACTCGTATTGTCACATCTGACAATGTCAGAGGTGATCCGAGTGGTAAAGCACTGGAAAGCTTATTCGAGGTCTGAGGGTGTGAGTCACTATTTGGGCTTTCTTTCTATGTCTCTGGTGCCGTATGCGATGCGCATATTGTGCAAGATCTCTGCGTGAGGTGATGGATGTGCGATGGTTAAATTTGTACAACGCAGCAATTGCGAGTCGACCCAAAAAAGCAATTTGGCAACTTCTTCCGGAATCGCTGGCTGATTGACTTAAGGCTGTGATGAATACCAAAGCGTGAACAACTTTGCATAAAAAACAGGTGATAAAACTGAGCTAATGGTTTAAAAAAGAAAATAAAGTGAATTCATTGCCATTAACGTGCCTTTCGGAAAAGAGTATATCCCATTTCCGAATTTTCCTATTTTTACCTATGGAACTGGATGCAATTGCAAGAACTATTAAAAGTGTGAAACTTAAGTTGTTGCATCCTGGGACCTCTTTGAAGGTAAATGAAGGCGTAGTACTAAGGCAGAATACGACAGAGGGGACGGAGCTGCTGGCATGTCCCGGAGGCAGCCCAAGCGTCTAGGTCAATATGGCCATCTGTGTGACCGAAACCAGAACCAGCAATCATTGGGCTAAAAGTTCCTAATCTCTGCAAATAATGCTTTAAACCAAAGCTAATTGTCGCTGTTTGATGATTTATTCTGAACAGCATGGGACTGACAAAATCCTTTCATATATTTGTAATCGTTTACGAAAAACGCAGGACGCAAGGGTCTGAGTAATCAACTTTATCCAGTCATTTTATTGCTTCTGTAGCGATTATGACTTTGTGCAGATTTTGTATTGTACGAACTCAAGAGTGCGACTTAATTAATATCTTAGAAAATTTTCTTTGCCAGGGGAAAAATATCATCTTAAAATTGCACTATTGACGTCATTGGTTTTCGTCCATGTATGCTTAGGTCTGCATGCAGCATTAGTTTTACTGCGGCGATGGTATGCGATCTTCCGACTCAGTTCATTAATCTGACGATTATACTTAGTGGAGACGATTTGAAGATGGAAGTGATTCACTTTGATTCAATGCTTGCCTTCTTTAACAGATTCAAGAGCACAACTAATTCCCGTTTCTCACATCTCAAAGAGAAAGATAAAAAATAAGCAAAGGCTACAATGCGTTTCTAACACATTGCGCTTGTCAACAGAATTACATACGCATGACACCTCGACTCTCGTGTTGCCGCTTCCAAATCGCATCCTGTATCCATCTAACTGTCCATCATTTGTTCATCCATTTATCCACTCGCACTTTCTCATCATCTAGTACGTTTGTTGTCAATTGTCAAGTTCGTTGCGATAGATAGGCCATCAACATCAGTCAGCCTCTTGACATACCCCTCCACATTATAAACGATCCAGTTGCTCGTAACATCTCCAAAAGTGTGCTGATGCTGGGGCACCAGCCACTCTTGTAGAGAGATAGAGGAGGCATGGAGCTGGCAGCTTATTGTAAACTCAGCATATTGTAAGATTTTTTATGCTGATCGACGGTAGCTAAATTCTGTTAAGGGAGGCTAAAGATTTACCTGCAATCCTCATAGTGATTCTTGCAATTTGTCTTATGAAAGAATGTCAGTATAAACTTGTTGCCAAGATCCAGCCAAATTTGGCAGCTAGTGACAACCGTTAAACCGTTTCTTACTGAATAGCATCAGTGCCTTCGTTCCGTCAGAATGACTGCTTCTTGAGCATTCCTTGGATAAAAAGGCAATCTGCAGACGACCTGTACTCAACGACTGACCTATACGCATAACAACTTTTACCCTAACCTTAAGCCTGAGGAAAGTGTTTTAGCAGAAATTGAAAAGCTAAGGTTCTCTGCCAAAGAAGAATCGAAAAGATCAAGGCTAGCGGTTGGCACTAATACCATGTGACGTTTTTTAGTTCAGGCGCTGTTTCCAATTGATGCATCGACGGTGCTATCAACAGATGAGTGACCGAGGAGGAGGAGGCTTCCAGTTGCAAAACTAACCCTACGCATGCCAAATGTGGCATGTGACAAAAAGCTGCTGTGGAGAAAATTTGAACAGGTGATATGCGCATCATGCACTTAGCATGAGTTCGTTATACTTTGTCATGTTGGCATCACCACTGCCTCGCCAAATTTTCGTGCACTGCAACATTACATGTCTTAGTTGTAGAAGCCAAAACTTTGCTTTACTTAATAATAAATAGAGATGCCACCATCAGCTAGTGCATTATAAAAGTGCTTACAAGCAAGTTAGGGCCTCTATATCTAAATGTAAGCGAACCGAATATTAGCTTTATTCGCAATTTTTTTCATCGCAGACAAGAGAAAATGAGCAACGCATTTTGCCCTCGATAAAGAAATGGCGTAGTCAACGTAAAAATTAGCTAGTATAACTACCAGCAAATTACGTCTCCAGCTGCACCACTTTAGTAGATGAAAACGAATATTCCAATCTGTTTAATTTTCTCGGACTGGTCCTTTAAACCCACATATACGCCTTGGCTGTACTCACAGTATCAGCAGCTGCAGACAAATTTTGCGCGCAAATATTAAAGGAACACACTTAGTCTTGTAGAGTTGATATCAAAGTGGCTGAAGTCCGGATAATCTTTTGCCTACTACGTCGTCTGAAGTCAGTCAGCTTAAAGATTAATGATTTCGTCTTGAAGAATTACGATGCACCTGATCTGCACTATTTTTGGAAAAACAAATTTGGTTGTCACATCGCAACAAAATCAGATTTTAATATCAAAATGGAGACTCCTCACAGAAAAAGGAATGTGTTGACCAGCTTCAAGAGACTGAAAGTAGCTGATTCATTAGATAAACAATAATATTCAATTTGTATAGGAATGGAAAAACAATGTTTTCGAACAGCACCGTTTGCCCTAAAATGCATTTCATGTAATATTTTTACAGGTTAAGTCCTTTTTGCATTTAGAAAATGTGGATAAGCAAGCATCACTGCGTAATTTATGGATGACGCCACTTAAATCAAATTGGCTCGAAAAGTTTCACCCAGATTGATTGCATGCGACTCCCTTTGGCGGTGCTTAAAAAGGTTAAGGAATGATGCCAACACGAATGCAAAATTTGCGCAAGAAAATGGATCAATTTAATTAGGGAGCATTTTGTTCATAATTTTTCTTTAAGAGGCACTTTTTATGCCCGAGTGGAACGAATTAGTGGAAAAAATAGGTTACTTAAAAGGAATCTGACTCAGTGGAGGTGTAGTGTAGCTACTTAACTGTCGTGCTTTCTAAGCGACTTCAAGTAGAAACCAATGAAACATGATACTATGTGATTGATAATAGATTTAACAAGACGCATGCTGAGATCCGGTGCTTTGGGAACCAATTGTTTTAATAATGAGGCCATTAGAGCTGTAAAGAAGGTCAATGCTAGTTCGACAGTGCAGACTAATGATCTACATATTTTGACTGAAGCTCTGGCTCAGCATCATTTTTGGGGGGATGAAGAGATGTGCAGCAACCAAAATGCTGTAAAGACAAAACTTGTGTTCTCGAATGGACTAAGGAGAAGTAGTAATACTCAGTTCCATGGGTATGATGCGAACAATTTAGAGTAATCGCGTTTGGCCCACGCCAAAATGTCACCAAGTCCTTGCAGCGGTGACCAGATATCACGAATGCTGTGTGAACATGACGCAATCAAATAATCTGCAGTAGTTCAATAAATTAATGATTACGTGGCCAGGTGTTGTGATTTTTAGTCAAGTCGCTTCGTCTATGTTCATCGAGTTGTTCTCACGTTAGTTATTTTGCAAATCTTGTGACTGGAGATGCACACGCGTCGCTTGCGCTGGCAGAAACCTACAAAGAGGGACGGCAGGTAGTTTTTGACTTATACACGAACTTCTTTTAGTGCTGGTCATTTTAAAATCCATTTTAATTTGCACATTTTAAACCGAGGTCGGGGGTAGATAAAATCAGACACGAACGTGTAAACCAAAAGTCGAAAAGGCACCAGCGCAAAGCACTCCATTCAAGGCCCACTTCGATTTGCGTCCCCCCACTCCACCGTCTCATTATCTGCACCCAAGGCACATTCGTCCAATATTCTGAGCTACACCTCCCCTTCAACACTGCCATTACCTTTATCTTCCTTCTCCTATGCCACACCGCAAGTCAGCGCATTCAACTTTTATTCCATCTACTCTGATCTATCCACGCTGAAGCCTCTCAATTTCTACGTTTACAAGCCCACATACGCGCGGGATAAATTCACTAGTTTTGATCATGCTAGCTCGCCGCTCGATGTACCAGGAGACCTGATTTACTTTACAATGCCGCTTTCATATTATGCTCCATCGACTGCGCCTACATAATATTTAATTATCAATCCATGCATGTTTTATCAGTGCAACATTGATCGGTCCTAATGCATAATTCCCCTCCAGGCTCTGTAGTATGCAAATAACTACACTTCCAACCGCTATGAAGTGATGAAAACTTCTTCCTATTTGTACTTCATGGATATTTATGTGCCATGCATTGTTATTGCAAATAAATCGTTTCCATGTTTGCAGAGTACACGTTTATGTCGTCCTCTATCCAAAAATGTCTTATCATCTCTTCGGCATTGTCTGCTTAGAAAGGAAAAGGACAGTGGTAACGAGTTTAATTACCAATGCAGTTCCAATCACCTCCTTTGGCGCCTTATTTGCTTAGCATTAAAGAAATAACTGCTCATCATAAACAACAGAATATCGCGATTGATATAATTTAAAAGGGCTGTTGGGTATGCATCTAAATGAGGCTGAAGCATCATAGTAACACTAAGTTATTAACAAGCTAGTTTGAATTTGTACTTGGATTTAAGTTCACAAGGCATCTTCACAGACAAGCCGAACGAGTGCGCAAGTGGGTAAATAAGTTAGTGCATAGGGATGTATAGAATGCTTTTAGTGACACTACGTTATCGTTTTGCATCCGTGCAGCTTGTCCGTTGGTGTAATTGTTTCTCCTTCATTTTCCTTGCCTAGCATTCCTTTTTACTATACACATTTATACGATCGCACTCGGTTCCTATTTTTTAACCTAGTCAGGATGGTCCTGCTCCCATCAGCCAATAATTCAGTGCAGATCTATGATTTTGGTTCATGCGAATGTTAAAAAATTTGCACATTTGTCGGCGCGTCTAATATATTTACAGACTATGTTGGATAGCAGTTTTAGCTTTCGCAATTTGTAGCGTCAGGATATCATACAAAATAGAACTTTTATTAAAAACTGTTGGTCAGACTGCATGTTCTTCAGTAAAGACGAAGTCATGCTCAAGATGAGTTATTTTTTGAGCTGCAGAGTGTGAAAACCAAAAGAGCAATAACTTGAAATGCTCTCAGTGCTTAATGCATCCTTCTTCTTTGCTTATCTCCGTCCTATTTGTCCAAACATCTATCTAATAGAAGAGCGTGTTGTATTATGCTACGTGTAACACAGTTGCAAATCAAATCCCGGACAAAATTAAAGTACGCTATATTGTGCTAAGCACTGTTAAGTTCTCCGCAGTGATGTTTTAATAAATCGCTTCCTTCAATATCATCAGACACTTCTACCTCTATACGAGCTCAGTGAATTCGGCTAAATTTTCCTAGTCATTCATCCTTTTTAAGCTCATTTAAAGCACGATTTTAATAAAGTCAACTTTCTAGCGATTTTTGTTCTACCTGACAACGTTTACCTATGATTCATACCCTTCAACCCTTCTACTGTCCGTTTGACAATCTCTATTCATTATTGCCTCATTGGAGCAGTTACATCAATCTCTTGTTATCTATAAGTAGTATTCACGGTACGGGGGACCCAGCGATGTGCATGGCAAGATCAACCAATGATCTCACACTTTGCTAGCACATAATAATGTAGCTTTCGCCAACTTGGTGATAATACCATTAGATTCGCTACCTCTCATTAGTTGTGTTATAATTTGTGCAAACCATTTATTGCATAACTTGGGAATACGTGATCTTAAGGGGTACAACCAACTGTTACTTGGCACGTGCTTACTCTCATTCTCACCACATTTAATTGTGGGTGCAATATACATAGATTTCTCTTGCCGTCACTACTCAGAGATTCACTTTGTCGATGTACTGGAGACCAAATCGCAGGATTTAACTATACGAGTTTTATTTTAGCCATGAATTTCGCTCGAATGAAGGAATGTTTGTGTGATCTTGACTTGTTGCTCTTGCAGCTCTTGGCACTAATTTTTTACCAAAACCACCTACAAAATCATCTCAAGTTCCCTTGAATTTGTTGATGCATCCTCTAAAGTTGCTTGGAAATCAGGATTTGATAAAATGCCTAGCATTACGCCAAAAAGGGGCATTAAATTGATAACACATCTAAAACATTGAAACGCTAACGTTTCTGGGGAACAGCCTGTACTGTGTCTCATTAATAGGATCAATGGAGCAGGCACCATGGACTAATAACAAACAAAATTCGACATTTGGTTCGCTAGCGAAATCCTGCAATAGTAAACAGGAAAAGTGACAAAGTCGACGACAACTGGATAAAGAGGCAAATAGAGGGTCCCGAGTCAAGTAATGATGTGGCGAGTTGGCAATGAAGTTGAAACTCCTGAACATCCTGATCTCAGCTGCGGCACGCATTTGTGTACTCAGTGAACCGATTGTATTGTGGACATAATTCAAAATCTAGCGCAGACATTTATAGATGAAGTGGATGAAGGTGCTGCAATATTGCGCATTAACATCACGCCTTTACTCTTGGTATCGGATTCTTACTACTAAATCAGAGATTATCATTGACAGTGACCGGACCACTGCGGGGCACTAAGTTAATATCTTTCGCACACAATCTTTGTTCTTCTGTTGCATGTGAGAAATCACTGGAGGAGACAGAGTACCTAAGAGCAAGGAAGTAGAAGGAGATGGATTAATTTTAGTTAACAAAATCTCATCCTCTATGTTAAAAACTAAGTTCATAAGAGAGAATATAATTTGAAGAACGACATGAAGCGGCAAGCATTCCCAGTGAACTGGAATCACATGCCTATGTAGCTCGAAGTTTAACCAAACACGCGACTACAGCTTCTCCGCGTTCTAATAGCATTTTAGCAACTAAGCAAGCAGTGCTATCTTATCCTTAAAGGATATAAAATTACATGCGAGAAATTGAGGTGAAAATGCAAAGATTCATAATGCGCAGGAAGGGCTACGACATGAAAATAGATTTGTGCGCCATCATTATGTGATTGCGGCATAAGTAGCGAAAGCATAGAAGATTTATTATTATTATAAAGTGGCGAGAGCACAGAGTTTTAGTTTGTGCCGATTTTAATGATGTGCCTGCAGTTGATGTCCGAGAGCTTAGAATTTGTAGTTAGTATGTCGACTTACATCATGTGACTGCAATTAAATTGGCAGGAACAAAGAGGTAGTCGTTAGCGTATCAATCTTCCCCACATTCCTGCATGATGCAAGGTGCAAGGCGATACGCATCAGGTTAATTCTCCTCTCTCGCCACTTCAACTGCAATCGCATAATAGCAATTTACACACCAGAGTTAAATTCGCATTTCCTGTTCCCTTAACTGCATTCGCTTTGTGTCAGTCTGTACACCACATGCAATTTCTCCTCCTACATCCCGATTCCTTGGTTCTAGTGTCACAAAGTAATCGAGCGGCTATAACTTTATATCGTGATAGTAAGTGGAGGTAGTTAATCATATTCATGTTTACAAGGGGCTCTTCTTTGTCCTGCAACAGATTATCTGCTCCTATTGCCATGTGAATTTGATTTGCCAAACTCCAGAAGTATTAGTTTAGTGGTGGCTTACCATATTTGGCAAAACACTTATAGGAGACCTCCGGAAGGAATTACTGATACACAATGGCAAGAAGGACAAGGAAGGGACTTTGCGCCTTGCCAAGTGTGCAACTATATTTTTGTGACAAGGAGCAAAACTGAGAAGAACAAATTCAAACGTAAATTAAGCACCAGAGAAGTCAGACTCGTTTGGTAACCACCCAGGCGCACACCGTTGCTTCTCCTATCCGAGGCAAATGGTTACAGGATCTTCAAGGTCCTTAAAGGCCTCTCTAATAGCACCTACAATGGAAAGTTGTACACCGTAACTAAAAAAAGCAACCCTGTTACCCCCTGTAAACGATTAATGGATCGCTTGTTGCTCCTCACTGATAATTGAAGGTGGTGGAAACAGATGCCAAGACGGGCTTTGTGATTTCCAGACAATGCCCTCCGGACTCTGTAATGTTGCATCTGACTTCAAACGTTTGATGCAGATAGCAATAGTTGGTACTTTTCCAATATACCACATACTCTGCCTCGATAACATCCAAGAACACAGAATCAAACTTGAACTAGTGCCAAATCGTCTGCAAGATGCAGGGTTAGCCTTAAAACCAAAGAAGTGCCATTTTCTTTACCAACTCGTCAACTTCTCATGGCAAACAGTCCCATTCATTAATATGTTGTTCGCCAGAATCCGTACTAAGCGCGTAGGCTTGGCGAGTCACTACATTTGCCCTGCTAAAGTCTTTCTAGAATTGCTATCCTCCGCATAAAGCGACCGCAAAGCGGGCGATAAGAGAATTTACAGTGGGAGGACGAGCATGACGAAGTGTATAATGAGCCAACGCAAAGAATCTACTCCGCACAGATCCATGCTTTACCTAACTTTGAGGCCAACGCAATACCCTTGGTAACGGGTACAGACGCCAGTGATGTAGCCGTGGGTGATGCACCTTTCCAAGGGGGCAAATAAGGAAGAAAGGCGGTATGTGCCTACACAAGGTTGATGCTCAGCTAAATAGTTGAGGCAGAAATGCGCAACAAAACTCAAGCTACCTATACTCCTACCAATATCCGTACCATTGATTAAATTAGGCAATTCACCGGTTTCAAAGAAAAAAGGCGGCGTTACGATGATTTGGTAAGTGTGCTAAAGTTTTAGCCTGGAGTGCTACTTGCTCTTCATTGGGTTTTTCAGTTTATTTTAGGTGATAGTAGGATAGAGTTCACAAACGGCAGAAATATCGGGGAACATTTTACTAGAAATGCAGAGCTTGATGACAACTGCCAGATTAAAAAGTGGTAGTCCATGCCGAATTCCCTTTAAGAGCGGTTCTCACTTAGTTAGATGGTGGGCCAGTCAGAATAACAAAAGCTAGCTTTGGTCAAGACAACTATTATTTGGCAGTATTATTGACAGAGTAGTTAACGCTGCCCCTGGGGACATCCTTCTGAATGGCATTCATCTTTCACTTCCACCGGCATACCTTACCGAGGCATTCCTACAAACCCAGTAGAGCCTACCTACAAACAAGCGATTCCTCATCATATCGTTAAAAGGCTGCAAGAAAGATGATTGATTATTAATTTCACCTCCTCATTTTATGAGGTTTCAACCGCTCACTTTCGTTGTTTCATTTTTATCACCTTTTGTCCATATCCTTTCCCCATATTAAGGCAGACATCTAGTGGTAGAACATAGATGTCTCTTGATGGCTAAAAGGCGTTCAGCTATAGGGACAACATCCGGAAAAGAAAATCAAGGACAGGTCCTTTTAATTATGCGGAGCAATTTGAAGCACATAAGAAATGGCTTAGTTCTAGGATGCTGCAGGACGCATTCAGTATTCAATACTCAGTCCTTGCTTTCAGATGCTTCTTGCTATGATCTCCAACAAATCCTTCCTAAAGTACCATTCCACATAACTTTTTCTTGCATTGACTACTGAGCCTCAATCCAGTAGTAAGCACTCCATTTTTAATTTGCACAGATCATTTGCATTCATGTTGTGGTGACGAAAAGCGATACAGTGCATGACTATGCCTAGAATTTTGCTCAGTAAAGGCTTGTACGCACATGGTTTAGATTGGTCAAGTAGAGTCATCGTAGCAGAAGGGGGAAGTCGGAATGAACCGAGGTTGCTAAAACTTATCAACCCACAAGCATTTGGTGGGATAACCCAAAGTGTATGCGCGCCTTGAGAATCTACCATCTGTGATGATGGTGTCAACCAGTCAGACTTTCTGCACTGGCCTCAAAGGGCATTACCAAACTTGCCAATCACCATCGTAACAGCAAGGCATGTGGATTCAAATCGCCCGCCGAAAATACGTAATCCTCCTAATAGGTCTAGGTCATAGGCTTTCGTTAAATACGCCCTTACCCTTTGTGCATGTTATCATCACTACTACCCATCAAATAGTTTCGTGAGGCCCTTTGATTCGTGCCATTTCGAAAAAAATACAAATTTTAAGAAGGCCGATTGCTAATAATCCCTCCTTAAGCCTTCTCACCTATTCAGTCGGTCATTGCATTGGTCACTAGGACTGCGGTGGTTCTATCGAAGAGCAGTTGTGCCAGCAGTCAAGCAAGCCAGCATGTAACCTGTGGCCCCACTTTGAGGGAATCCGTTAGAAAAGAGTTGGACCGTGACTGAGGCAGTGCATCCTTCAAATTGTAAAAAAAAATGAGGGCGTCTATGCACAGAGATGTAAATAGCATTGCGGTTGGCATAGTCTGATATAGCAGTGGTATACAGGATGAATGCAATAGTCAAGGCAAAAGCGGCATGCGCCACAGAAAGATGACTAAAAGACCAAGTGTGCACTGCAATCGTACAGGCGAGAACATCATCTCTTGGAAGGAATACTGGTACTCAAATGTCAACGATTTTTCTACATTTTTCCTGCACACGTTCCATTTTTCCATCCCCAATCGAATTATGGAGCAGGAAATTGGCTGACATGCACTCCTGTCGAGTACTTTTACATCTTAGCATGTTCCACTAAAGGCCTGTGAGCTTACATTTGTAAATATTACAAAGCTGTCAAACAAAGCAAGCAAGTGGTTCGCGTAAGAGTTAACGTCTTCTTTGAGCATCACTCTTTATGCTAAAGCAAGTTAAGGGCGAGATCATGTGATCGAAATCGCAAATACTAATCGTTTGTTTTCTATAAAGAAATATTAGAAGATGATTAAGAACCTCTACTATACTGTGGACAACGAAACTGCATTTTAAATAATAGTAAGGTAATGGTCCCGAGACAGCGTTGTCACAATCAAACAGAAATGCAGGCCACTGCCACCACGTAGCAACAGTAAGTATCGCACAATCTATTGTGCATTAGCTTTGTTAACTGTCGTCCTCCGGTCTGACATGCAGCTGTTATAGATCACATCAGGAGGACCGCAAACACTCTTATTGGTGCATGAAATAGAGGATTTACTCCATGCGAATGGGAAACAAAACAGCACCAATTCAACTCATTGATTCAAATACTTCTTCGCTGACCCATCTTGACAGAAACTAATTCTTTATCTCCCGTTCGTTCCCTTATCTTTGTCCTTGCATACCTCACACAAATTATCCACCACTGAAGCAGAGCAGCTGCTCATTAAGGCCAATGGTCTCAAAATACATTAACATGCATTAATGGAGCCTGCACAAAATATTTGATGACACATTCAGATTTCTACTACTATTTAGTGATGCAGTATCACAGGGCCTAGTGAGTTAGCCGTAATTATTATGGGTCTAAGAGGAAACGTTGTTAATGATAATTATTATTAAGCCTAAGCAAATCTAATCGTGAGCGGTTCGTCCAACTGTTATACAGCACTGTACAGCAAAAAACTACTTTGGTTGAAGTCAGTGTTGGGTAGGATCGGAACGCGTTTCTCTGCTCATCGAATCCCTTCCACTCTTTCACCACATTCCGACTGCTCTTACGGGAAATTTATGTCGAACTTGACAACAAGCAGTATTGGCATTGGAGCTCATGACCCAACATTCGTAAACGAGAAATCGCAGAATCTAATCTCTTTATATCAGATCGATGAGAGTGCTGCAGTAGTTATACTGTCGACGATCCCACCAGTCAAGCTGCAAATTGTGATCACCAGTTGAGTTTTTGACTTTACAAGCAACGCTCAATAGTCAGGTCCTTTCGGCGATTTCATTTAGGCTAGAGACTTTGCTCGATTGTGCATGCATTAATGCAAACTTAGGTGATCACATGCGCTAATGGTCACTGCACGCATTTTTGATGCTAAAGCGATCTTAGCAATTAGGTAGACAGGATCAAACTTTTTCACCTATTCCAAGCATCCGTCAATGCCTATACCATCGATATACTTGGAAATCGCTAAAGCAAAGACGCACAACATAACCGACAGCCACTCCAGAAACTAGTTTTAATAGGATCAGTGAGGCAGCTGCAAAGGAATGATAGTGAGTAAAAGCCAACAGTTAGCTAACCAGTCAGCTCAGACAGCATTTAATAAAAGTGCCAACGTTGATAAAATTGAGACAAAGATAAGAGTGAAGTGTCCTGAGTCAATCGAGGGCGGCGTCACGTTAATGATGCTGGCATTTTGTGCAACCCAACCACAGCCAAGGTCTAAAATTGAGCGGGCAATTATAGAGTTGTTAATAAAGTAGATGTAACACTGCACGTTCTTTTTAATGTTAAAATTACTTCGTTCTGCAGAAAAAAGAGAGGGATGCTTCTTAAACTTGGCATTGGGAGTGACTGCGAAACACAATCAGATATCTTATTCGTACCCTCTTTGCTGTTGTGCTGTCCTGGATGAGCGGGTGGGTGAGGCTAAGTATTTGAAAGCAAAGTAGTAAGGGAAAGGAAAGAGATTTATTTACAGTTGACCTTGTGGTTGTCAAGTCGACAACTCTTCTTCATAGTTGCCATCGAAATTACCGCGTGTCTTAATGTTGCTTACATACACTATGATGTGGGACAAACTAGGAATTTAAGGTTGTAATCAACTAAGTGGATGAGTCTGGCATGCTCTAGTGATGTGCGGCAAGCTGCAAACAGGCTTTATTCTTTGCATGAGCATCTTATTTACCCAAAAGCATGAAGCGCGCTTCTAAGGCGCAGAAGTCTTCTGAGCATACAGCCGATGTGGTCACTGCAGTATATTACATGTTTGAATCAACAAGTTAAAGCCCTTTTTGACAAGCGGCTTCTCAGCCCTTACATGGAAACTAAATTTTTAGTAGCTCTTTAGCTAGAGCACACGACGAAGAGGTGAGCATTTGGTTTGCAATGAAATTTAACCACAGGATCTAATCACTCAGAATTTTAGCCCTGCACGCGACTTACGCTCCTCTGAGTTTTACTTGCATGTAATGCTGAGGACAGACCCGGAACGTCCCTTTGCTTATCCATTGATTTCATCACATACTCTCTGGCAAGTTTTCACCCAGCTCAATAACCTCTGCACTAAAATGCGCAACTATAGGTACACAAGGTGCTTCGCCACATTCAAGAACTCTATCTTAAAACTTGCACATTTGGCTCGTGACCACCATGGTAAGCGCCTTTCAATTTTAGATACACCATGCGCGTCGAATTCTGTGTGTGCGACCACGTACATACGTACACAAACAAAGGTGTGTATTTGTGTACAAGTATTTGTGCTTATGAATAATCTGAACCCAAATAATGAGGAATAGCACAACAATCAGTCAACTAATGTAAATTGCACCACGTTTATAGCATCGAATATATGTTTGTCGTGATCACTGGCCGCCTCTCACTTAAAAAGTGTATTCAGACAAGCATCGCAGCAGTGTTGCTACTTCCTAAGACTGTTCAACCCTTGGATGAAAAATAAGGTGCGGTCATCAATTACGAGATGTTCGTAAGACCATGAGCTAATAAAACTTTGGCATATCCATGAAAAACACAAACAGAGTTATTTCGCCTCACCATTCAATTAAGACTCATGTCAACAAACAAACATTAAATTTACGATTGCTGTCCTAAATCAATGAAAACTAAATGCGTATAGACGCTCGCAGCAGATTCGCCAAAGTGAATGTGAGACATGGATAATTTAGCGGTATACAAAATTTGTGAATGGTGTTATGCTTTCTGTATCATGGAGTCACTACTAGCAGGCGATCACTGAAAGCCATTCTTAGCCTCATCATTAACATGCCTGAATTACTATATCCAGGAGTGTTTTTGGACCTTAAATGTACAGCCCACACCTTAATATAACAAAGAGTATTAAATGTCAGCTTTCTTATGCACCTACTCCCCACAAAATACAAATTAGCATTAAATAAGCTACCCACCCATCTACTTACACACTCGCTCCATCTGTTTGGATGTGGTGAGTGCACGATGCTAGAGCGGGTAGCTGTTAAAACAAGACATGGTAAGGCCGAGGCGATGAGGTAGGCAAAACTCAACCTTTTTACAAGTGCTCTGACCCCTAGACTTCGGGGAATGCTAAACCTTTATCTCTTACTCCTTCCATGTCCACTGGTGCTATACGCGACTCCACTGGTGACACGTCAAATGCTGCGCATGTGCCATAACGGTGAAGCATGGCATCTGGTCGAAGGAGGGAGGGTGGTAACAGGAGTAGGTGAGAAAAGTAAGAGAAGAAGGGTGAAAGGCTAATGAGAAGTGAATATAGGGAAGCGAGTGCAAAGGTAAAGTAGTAGAAAGGAGTTGGTAGTAAGAGGGTGAAGAGAAAATCAGGATAGAAGATCGGCGGTGATGAAGCAGGTCAGTAGGTTAGGACGATATCCGAATAACATGGATATCGAGGATTCAAGCCTCTCACAAGGCATGGTAACTTCCCACCTCCCAATTTTAGCACGCCCACCCATCTAGTTGCAATGCTTTGTTCGACTCAACTGGTGCTACTACAAGCAGCGGGACTCGAATCACAGTGTTCTAATCCGTAGTCAGGGACCCTATCCATTTGGCCACGGAACCGATGTTTATTCTGATATATTTGGACAACATATTTGCAAACACTCTCACAATCGATTCTTCCACATCACACTCATCGTCTAGACACGTCAGCACCTTTTGAAAAAGATGCATCAATTGTTCCTTCCTTCCATGGATTTTACTCTAACTCATAAAATCGTGGTTTGTGATTGGTGGGCAACCATGACAGGACTGAGCTGTCCATCAGATAACAGCGTCACGACCTAAAAATTTGGGCTTCTTAAAGAGGTGACATTGGATACAGCTCAGCTGGACCCCAATTTCCTACTGATCAAGGATAGATTTTCAGTTACAGTCACGACAAAAATTAGGTCAGAGCACCCTTTCAACATCGTAAGTACAGCTCTCGCTTTATTAAATGGCGCAGGCAAAATATTTTAAATTTTTGGACTAAGTCTGTAACATTGGCAAATTAGGGACAAACTGCTTTAAATAGCTTGCTTTGTTATCGTTAAAGGGAAGGCAATAGCCTTCTTTTGGTTATAAGGATGACATTGTCGCCTTGAGGCAAGCTGTTACTCACGTGTACTCTGTCTGCAAAAATGAATGAACAAAAATCACATAATTCAACTAAATCGCATTTAACGAACATTTAGTCTTTGAAAAAAAGATTCTCTTACACACAATTGACCTACAACTACCTTCACAACAATAGCATGTGCAATTGTGGAGAGATCGCCATGGGTGGCTAAATGGAGACTTAAGAAATCCAAGTGGAATCTCCAAAAACATAAGAGAAACCTATACGGCTTGTGCATGTCTCACGCACAGAAGCAAGAAATAAAGCGAGTAAAGCGTGAGATGCTCAGTTAGCATAATACTAATGCAAGGAAAGCACAGTTGAAGGCCGTTGGCAAGAGTCCCAGATTGCGTTAACCCCAGTCTATTTCGTTTGGTCAAATTTGGAGCAACGGCGTGATGACCGCACTACTGCATCCAAGCCAACGTAGCTAGCAAAGGTTAACAAGCGCTAGGACGAAATCGCTCTACAAAACCACTCTTGAAAGTGCGATCTAACGGCAGGTTTCATTAATTTTGGCTGATCCAAACTTGCTAATTATGATGACAACGTGCCATTCTAGGGATGGATACTTGATTGGCTTCGCACAAGTCGGTATTTATGTTCTTTCGTTGCGCCGACCTCATCAAAACTCGTGAGCTAATTTAGACTAACCTTTGTAGTGGTCATGAGGATTTTCTAGGTGTATAGGCCACCCAAAAGGGAGTACCTGGAATGCTTCCATTAGAAATGAGTCGACAAGTGAACGCTAATATCTTTGTAGGGTTGTAATAATCGGCTTTTTAATGCGAGAATAGCAAACTCTGGTTTTTGCTCTGAGTTTATTAAATTGCAAATAAATTATGACTATCTGGCCATTCTATTAGTTGTAGGGGCATAAATGCCAAGGATGGAAAGACTACTTCCGTGTTGTTGGCACTCGGGTCCGCCGCAGTTACGACAGGCACAAACCAGTGAATGCGAACCAACTCTTTCCAACAATTTTATCAACTGCCTTCATCGCCTCAATTATCCACATTGCCAATGTGTATGCGCGCAGTTTGCCCAGCTTCAAACATTTTCACCCGTAAAATGGAGGTAGTTTCAAAAAGGCACAACTCGCCATGCTTTGCTCAAACCACGGCAAACTATGAGAAGTTTGGCTTCGCTTTTTTGACCCATGTGATTGCTATTTTGAGACCACCAACATTTTGTCTCTGCCGCATTTTTACCATGTTGCCCATTTATGTGTTGGGTATTTGGTTGATGTAACAACTAAACGTAGATGCATTGCACAGCATATGTGGGGTGCAATGAACACATCAAAATCGTCACAGCTATACGCATGCCTTGCATCACGTGGACGTAAAGCTCTTGAATTTCGTTAGAGTATTCGTGAGCCATTCCTAAGCACTATGAGATGGTGAGCTATTTTGTCAGGCATTTGATAATGTGAGATTGGGTTTGCACGCCCATTCCAGTTCCAAAATAAAATAAAAGGCGCTTAAGTGGCGAAGATTGAAGTAGTTAATGGGTTTGCATTGACAATCGCCCATGTATATGCTAGACCGATGCGACGGAAAATAGATGCACGAAATTCGGTCAGGGAGGTGGCACAGCATGGCGAAAGGTGGTGGCACTAGAAGGTGGAGAGAAGGATTCGTAATTTTAACGCTCAAAGAGCATCGTATTTGTTTGAACTGGAAATAGTGACGAGGTGGAATTGTGCGGCAGTGTGTTGTAAACTCTTGGATTAAGAAAAGAAAGACAGCAGCCATTGGAACGGCACGTTTCTTTAGAAAACGATTTATTTTTCGTTTTTTAGTCTGATAATCGACCTTACCACAGCTGTTACTATTGTTTAAAGCATTCGCACCATAATGGTAGTTTACTAAGAGGAAAGGGGTAGTGCGATGTTGTGACTACGCCACGTTCCCTTCACCTAGCCATCCGTTCATAGAAACCGCCAACAGTGCTAAACTGCATCCCGCAAGATTACACACATTGTGTTTGGTCAGTGAAAAACAAATAAATAAGTGCAATGCTTGTTCCATGAGCTCCTTTGATCCACGGACAAAATTATGGCGCCAAAAGAGTAAAAACAGAGAGATCATGAGAAGATGGCAGTGGGATGGAGTTCGTCTGCACTTACTTCCCGTAGACACAGCAAATTACATGTTAGGTAAATCTGAAGCTGAGCAACCACAAATCCTAATTTCTCAAATAGACTATCAATGCACTGTCCAGCCAACCGTCAGCTGCTGAAATCCCTTATGTATACTTGCATCACAGATTGTTTAAATCAGGTTTTCTACACCCATTTTTAGATGTGCCAAGAATACTACCTGGCCTAGGAGTGGATGCCCTCATTATGAAGAATATCAGAAATGGTGAATGCAGTGAATATTTATTAGAATTTCACTAAGAATAAAAATGCAAGATGGTCAAACAGTGCCAAGCACTAAGATGAACATAAAAGACTTTTTAATAGAAGCATGCCTCTTGCCATTGTCACTGACTTCACCGTTGACATGCGTGGAGATAAAGCAGCAGCACGTGTTGCGAGTGACAGGGTATTCTGTCAGATTAACAGTACGTTAGTGTTAACAACAAAGCAACTTTTAAAACGTAAGAGCCTTATTTCTAGGATTTAGCGAGAAGTCTTTCATACGGTTTACCAAAACACTATCTATGATCCAAAATACTTGATAGCTGCTTGTTACGCGTTTAATATTTTAGCTGCTAACAAGCGTTCATGCTGAATAATATTTTTCAAATCCTGATTGGCAATTTTCACATGTTACTGCTGCTTCGTAGAGCAGCTCTTAACGGGATCGCGAATGTAAGCGTGGCCTATAACATTATAAAAGCTGTCAATGCTTGAATTCCACAGCCAGCGATCATGCTAGTGATAAAAGTATTGGGCAATATTTGTTTGGTCAAGTGCATACAGCCTGAAAATGTAAAGTTTGCTTCACCTCTTTTAGCGACGCTTTGCACTTTATCATCTCGACTAATTGCCTCTGTTAAGACGCAGACGGTGAGTAAAGAAAAGGAACCACTGGGCAGGAGAATAGGTCTAATCCACAGGTAGCAGTATTCTAACCGCCCAATTTGAGATAGTTCTGGTGCTCATGAGTCACCTCTTTGTCATCGATTTGTCCGTTGAATAAACGGTATATGAAGACTAGTGCTGCACTCGTTAAAATAATGCACACTCCTCAAATGGACAAGAATTCGTTGTCGCGAACTTAATCCAAAGGCAAAGGACGATTCTCGCCGCCTCTTCTTGCTTCACTGATGAACTGTACACGCTTTCAGTGTCTGAACTGGCGAGGTATTCAAATAAGGCTGGAGCATAAATAGCTCTAAACTGCATCCCCGCCTAGCCAATGAAGCCGCCATGTTGTAAGTAATTCTGTTTTTACTCTAGAAGACTCAAGCAAACATGCAGTCCTAATTAAGCTGACCTTAAAACACGCGACTTATCCAAGGCCGTTTTTGGAAATTTTTGGATCAAGTGCCTCCATTCAACTGACTAGAAGGGTTATTGCGTAGCCCGGCAATTTTAAAGCTCAACTGCTGGATCGGTATTTGAAGCCGTAGTCGACGCATAGATACAAAAAATAGTTAAGCAAGACAAATGGCTTAATAAAGCTTTAATAGACGGGCGGCTATAGGGACAGGGAAGAAAATGGCAAGAAATGGCTGGTTGTTTATAATAATATTTAGGTGCATTGGAACCAGGAGAAAGCTGACATAAGTAGAGGTACTTTAGGTCCACGTGGCGACTATAACTGTAGCTGATTGGATTGCGTATTGCTTCTTTGTAAGCATTTAAATTCTAGATAATTGTGAAAAACTCCGGCATGATTTCCCACTTCGATAAATTATCTGTAGATGGTTATATCCCAACGTCACAGTGCCTCCATATAACGGTGCTGAAACGTGCGGTGCTTGTGAAGTACATTCTATTAACTTTCCGAAGCTGTAGCAGGTTACCTTGTCATTTTAGCAAATCACTTTCCATTTGTCTGTGGCTTAGTACACCTTGCCGTTTATTTGTTGGTCGTTAAAGGTTTCAGCTTGTACGATGTTCAAAATCATTGGTGAGTAAGTCCGTGCCAGTAAATTAGTGTGTCGGTTTCTCATTGACACTGTAACAAGCTAAAGTGGCTTGGGAAACGTGAAACTTACTTCCCTGCAGATGGGCTAAGAGGTTATTAGCACAGCCGAAAGAGTAAGCGCGGCCTCCATAGACTGAATTTTTGCGTGGAGGAGCAAACTCATTACGAGACTACATAACGAGACATTTTGTTCCCAAAAAATGGTCTTTTTGATCAAAGCCTTAAAATATAATTATGTAGGTGTGAAATTATCCTCAGTAATGGATGTAGAACCGCCATGTGCGGCAGTAAACACCGGGCTTCTTCTTACCATGGTAAGACCTTCACTCATATGTCGTTGTAGCCCCGACATTGATGCGTATGCATAGGAATTTAATTACCTCTCACTGAAGGCTTAAATAATTGCAACTCTACACTGCATAAAACAGTGACATGACTTTTGGCACAATCAACTGCTTGAGCTGCAACCAAGACTAGCTGAACCTTCTTCAATCACACACAAATTCCACATGTGCTTTTAGTCTTTCATTAGTTTCACGTGTACTTAAATCCTGCCTTCAAATTCGTCTGAGCATAAAGGCAAGCAAATTTACGAATATAGGCTTGACTTTGACACTTTTACCTCCCCCTACCAACTCTGCCTACTCTCATTACCAAATTACCTACTTTCGGATTCTCGGCAACTTGGAGAAATTTGTTTTTACAATTTAAATGCCTCCTGTGAGCATCGTGGACAGGCTTAGTTAGCTTCATACGTTATTTGTATACGGTCCGGAGTAACTACTACAAATTCCACAAGTAGAGGAGAAGAAAAAGGAATAAATAGGTAATTCGAAAATAGAGAGGGGTCATGCCGGTCATAAGATTTAGAGATGGACGAGGATGTCAGTTGGCCCCAGACAGACAATTCTGGCTTTGCTGCCTCGTTTATTCCTTGACTCTTCCTTTACAAACTGGCCAACTATATAAGCAAAGAAGAACAAGAGAGCGAATAGGTAAGCAAAAGCAATTGTAGCCATGAAAGCCACCGCTTTACCAAAGGATAAAAATGCACGCGATAGTGAAAAAGGATACCATAAGTTGAGGCGGAAAGCGGGAACGCGATATGCCCAATAAAATTGAACCTGCACGGTAGGGGTATGGTTAACTCAAATAACAAAAGCAGGATGCTGGTGTTGCAGCTTTGGATCTTCATTCATGCCCCGCGGAATTTGTCAGATAAATGTCAGCCACTACAGTAGGACTATACCGAAATGAAGCCTTACAATATCAACATTCATTATTTTCCATGTTGTAGATAAGAAGTACATCATCATAGACCACTGCCTCTATGTCTGCACTTTTCATGCACGGGCAGAATATCAGAATAAATAGATTTTAATAAAGCAAATGACTGTGAACGGCTTTAATGTATGAGCACACTAACGGCGTAGGAATTCTCAGGTCAGGCTATTAAACAAAAAATAAAGGACCGAAAAATATTGCGTATGTCTGCTAAAGATACTTATGTTTAAAAAGAGCTTAGGGTAAAAATTGATCACGAAAAACTAAGGTGCCAGTCAATGAACAGTTGATAAGCGGATTCTGTCAAATTAGGTAAGGAACTGCATTAGCACATATGCAAAACTGGTGAGGGGTCAAAGGCAGCATTTTATTGCTACATTTTTGCTTTATTCTTTCCGAATTCCTGATTATCGTGGTAAGAAAAGGAACAATGGATGCCCTGCTAATTGCATTGGCGTTCTCAAAAGACATCGCTTAGACCCCTGGTGCCAACGCCATGTGCCTTACTCTGACGTCCATTTAGAAATGGTATTCTTGACGATTGCAAAACTATAATTATTTACAAAGTCGCACCAAATTTCGCATTCATTGAAAAGGCTTGGAATGTCTCGCGTCCCAAAAGTGCTATTAAACTAAGGTATGGAACTTAAAGTTGAGGTGACTGTCCATTTGTGCAGAAGCTAAAAACGTTGATAGCATAAACATTTGCCTTTGGATGAGTCGCGGCTTTCTAAAGGATATCAATTGATGATCTACGAGAATAGTGTAGCCCATGTTTCTGTTCATCACATATTCTACACCATAAATTATGTAGGGAGCAGAAAGCAACACCTTCCGAATCCACATGTTATGAAGGCAGCATCCAAACAGGAGGGTATTGGGACTGACACGTGGATATAACTCAGAGGTTAGTGAGGCGTGGTCAGGCTATGAAGGTCTATAAAAAGCACACCAAAATTATTAAGTACCGCATTGTACGGGGCCACTTTTGCCATAGCGTGCGGCCTACGTCACTCAAAAGGATTAACGTTCCCGCCATGTCAGTCATCTGTGTGAGAATTTTGGTGCCAAAACTAACCACAGTTGTCAAGGTGGAGTCTGCAACCATGCTCCGTTCAAATCACCGTGTCATAGTGTTGGGAACTCTGTGTTTCCGCTTAAGGGAAACGCGAAGGCATAGGTAGTGGTCCCTAATGTAAGCAGGCCCGCTAATTTGGAGACTGCGGCTGCTGAAGTGGAAGCGAGGATGGGATATTCAGGGACATTTATGACTTCATGTAGCACCAGGCCAGGAAACGCATCAGTGAACCATTCTATGGTTATGTTTGCCTTGCTTGTAGCCAAAATATAACTATCACAACTTGCGGTTGCTTCAACATGGCATAATCCGCCCCTACATCATCATTATTATCGGCGTGTGCCTTTACACTGCATTCCCACTCACGCTGTCCTCTCTATTCGTCTTTTAATGATAATGTTTACAGGCTTTCCTGTCCAGCATTAAAAATGTCCTGCACTTTTAGCCTTTACATCAAATCCATTTTTTTAATTTCTCCGCTTCTCTGCTTACTCCTCCATACATTCCCGCTGCTTTCAGCTCACGCGCTACTCCGCGTCTGCATACATTCGAAAGTGTACGAATTTCCAACGGCTACGGCTGCATAATGTAGGATATTATGTGCATCTGCAGGCTTGTTGGTCGCTTGCAGGCAGTTAAGGGCGTTCCGGTTAGCAGGTTTAGCAGGTTAAAATGTTTTTGACTGTTACCCTTGGGCGGTAATCCGCAGACCTAGAGAAAACAAAGACTTCTCAAGGGCCAGAACAAAAATACGGATCGATGTAAAGTTAGAAGTCGAGAACTAAAGCAACTACCCACAAAAAATTAACTGAAAAAGTGGGGAAGAAATCAATGTTAGCAAGTGAAGGCGTCGTTCTGATCAGGTGACGATTCAATCGAGATACTCATTGGTTGAATTTAAGGTCAGACGTGTCAGCGGCGATTAAGAGAGCCTAGGATTTCGTTAAGTTTCCTTTCCCAAAGTACAAACTCTATTTAGTTACAATCCTGGGGTTGTTAAAATTAGAACGCACGTCTACCTGCTTCAGCTCACTTAATTGTCGATGTCTCTGTAGTTGTTGAGTTAATGAATTGTATTCGATGCTCTATTTTGCCACATGCAGCTATAATTGGCCCGCATTAGAACTTTAGCGTACCAGTCAGGCATCTATACTCTTATGGTCAGAATCAGTGAAGTAGATCGGAATAAATGGGGCTTGGAAAATGCGATTCTCCATTGTCTGCCCTTCATAGATTGCGATCACAATCATTTGTCCTCAGCTAATTTGTAGAACAGCATAATCAGTAATTTTTTATTTTTTTTTGGATTTATGAATGCGGATTGAGCTGGTTCAAATTGTTAGTTTTAAATGGTTCCATTATTTTAGGCGAAGCAACCACTGGAGCATTGTAAGTGATCTGTTCGAAACTTTGGCTCATTCGAAAACCAAGTTCACCTGCCAAAGGACAACTTGGCACAGTAGCCACAATGCCCCCTGATCCCACTGCGGTAGTGTGCTAACTTTCGTCTGCGGTGCGCTCTTTTTTAGGATTTCGGAGAAAAGGAATCAGATTATTACGCAGTCCATTGACTGGCTGCTCTGACCACACCCGGCTGTCCTCTGACTAATCTCCATGACTGTCTCTGATGCAATCAAATTATCTATATCCATAGCTCATTATTCTTGAATAAAATTATGTGACACATAAAGTATTAGACTTTCCATTTGTAGGAACATTTGAATGATCATTATTATGCATCTTTAATGCTAGGTCCATTTTCAGGAAACTTGAAGATAACGAATGCATTGCAGCGGCTACACAAGTAGTCGACACCTCAATCCCAAATTTCGTAGTTTCGTCGTATGCCACTTTAGTGCTAAATAGTTTATCCTTCCCTCCTAATGTCTGTGAGACTCTAAGCAAATTCCTAAATAGATGATGCTAGACACCACTTATTAACGTGGTTTCTGGGCGATCATCTTTGGGAGGCCGTTTCCGCTGAAATCAGTACATCTTTAAGGTTTAACAAAATGTCTTTCAGATTTTTGACGCAATTAACCAGGCATTTCCCAATCCTGACGATTAGGTTTTTGGCACGACTGCAGTAAAACGATAAAAAGCGGGTCTTTTTGGTCTCTAATGGATTTACCTCCATCGATACTTACGTGTCTGATATCAGCAAATGCAATATCCCAGGTTCTTCAAGCCGCGCATCTAAATGTTATATGCAAGCTCATACGATCAATTTGCGTTAGGATGCACAGTGTCTGAGGTTCAGTTTACCATCGAATAATAACATATCTATGCACCTATTAATAAGCTAATGCCTTAACTCCTACCTCTATTGTGAGTTTTATGCCAAATCTCTGTAATGACTGTGGCAACACGAGTTGATTTTTAATTCCATCCAAGACCTGTGGCAGGTTCTCGTTCTTTGAGGAGATTATTGGTATCCAATGCATCGAGGAATGTTGGATCTCTCACACTCTGAATGAAAAAATTGGAAAAAAAATATAAGGTGACAGTTTATGAAATCGCGCTTTTTTAGGGTTTTAGCGGGACACCGCACTCAAATATTTAATTAAATGAGCTAAAATCCTTCATTTGAGACTTTTTTGCGATGGCAGACCCTGCATTCAAATCATCGCAATAACAGCCCAGCTAGCACAGGTTCTTGCTACCAATGGACTTCACTACGTCATGATTCCCATACTGGTAGTTGGCTCATTAGCATACTCTTTCCAGCTTACGAGCATTCTTCATGGAAAAATGATTTGCCTGCTGGTCATTGCGATTAATTTGCAAAACAGTTAGCAGCGATGTTTAATTTCATAATTTAATTGTGGTTTGGAGACGTAGAAGCCGGGTTGGATAACTCGCATACTTACATCGCAGCTTTACTGATGTGAAGGTATAATATTAAGCATTTAAATGCAAGAAGATTGCAGTACTCTTTATTTGTGAGTGATGAAACTCAACTTAAGCACTTTCGTGCCTATCGGTTGATGCCATATGGAGTTGTGGCGAACCCTGCATTCCAAATTACCTCATTCCCATACTGAACTCGGCTTTCGTTGATTCTGGTCACTGCATTTTGAAATTGGTTGCTATGTTTATTTGGGTAACGCTCAAGTGAATTAATGCCTTCAGAATTCGATGGGCTCTTTTTAGACCTTCATGAAAGAAGGGTCCACACCCTCAAGCAGATCAATGGATCGTTGGTCTAATCACACCTTCCTGACCCCTGGCTCATTTCTTTGTCAACCACAATGCCCTCATGTATGACTGTGTTACCTTCATGACATGCGGGTTTCCGCGGGTGTCATGTTTCTTTTGCTACATTATTGGTGACTTAAAATGTGCGTCTGGCAAAATATGCGATGGCTTGGATTATCAACAGATACGCGTGTGTAGTGCTACGACAAAAATTTAATTTGAATGTTACAATTTGAATGGCCGATGCCAGTATTCTATTAATTAGGGAGAACAAGTTATTTTCAGTGAATCACGAGGCCTTATCACTACACGAATTTATTAATGATTTATTTTAAGTAAATCCAACAGTTATCGTGCCAATGTCTTTCCATGATGTTGAAGGTGAGACTACAAAAATACACTTGGTTCTTTCGGGTGGCGGTCGGAATGCAGCTCTGCTACAGGGCAATAAAGCTGATCCATCGCAAGTCTTTTCGGGGTTCAGCTCAAAGTCGTGTACTTGAGTCTTCGTTGTAAATAGCTATTGGAGTGCGCAAATGACTCGACGCAGTGATAGCTGTTTGAATAGTTGGGCTTTCCATTGAAGAGCTGAAATGCAAGTATGGATAAAAAGGATGTGTAGAGACTCCATAAAAGCGAAGGAAGGAGAGTCGCCTAAAAGACAATGTAGCATTTTAGCGAACTGGGTGGTTGATTTAGAGCAGGATTAAACAGGTGATTGATTGGGAACAAAATAGGTAACGCTATAGACTGTTTAATCAAAGAGTAAGTGAAATATAAATGAGCATGCAGATGGGCAAGCATGGGGCTTCAGTGTTGCAGGCCTCTTTAGACACCAGGGCCTCACCATCAGTTTGAGTCGTGGCTGTTGCATCTTCTCTATTTCCTCCTGCACAAAGCAGACCCTCAAAAGTGCCTAAATTTGCGTAATGCAGCATTTGTTGCATTTCCGACGGATGAGCAACCAATATTAGAACAAAAGTGGAGGCCATGAAAAACAGAATTCATTTTGTACTTGCCTGATGAGAGATAGCTTCTGAAATGGAATGTTAACGAGTAAATTAAAAAAACGCCACGGCTCTCCCGTAGTTTAAAGGAGAACCTTCAAAGAGCGCTACTTCTACCTCATCGATAATGCATGCGCCAATTATGGACATAAAATGAATTCTGCACTATAGAGGGTCTCGAAACGCATTTAATTGGAGAACCCGTATGTTTGCACAAGTGTCTTGTGATGCCTGAAGAAGTAAGGCTACAAAAAGTGCTAAACTTGCATAAGCACTAGTAGAACTGAATAATAGACTACACAATGAGTAGATTTAGGCATGATTTTGAAGCACGTCACCTCCCCAATTTCTTGTCAAAGCCAAGATGATGCTCAAAGAGTTGTCTGGAGTGGAATTTAAGTTCTCCATTACCTAAGTAGAGGAAAATCACTTAGAGACAAAAAGGGTTCGCTTTCCACCACTATACTACAGCAATGCTGAAAATCGAATCGTCAAGCTAAGAAAAAGCCTGATGACTGCACCAAAACAAGACAATCAATAGACGGCCTATTACTAACTACCGGTCTAATATTATTCTAAATGTTGAGATTAATTAAAACGTTTTAACGGGAAATGAGAATCCGAAATTGCCTATTCTGCAAAGAATTGAAATGATCAAGGTCAGTTGCTTGCATCAAGATCGAGTGACGTTTGTCAGTTCAGACGCTGTTTTACGTGGTGAATCGACGGAGTCCCCGACTAGTGAGTCCCTGAAGTAGTGATAACCCCGATCAGCGCAAACTAAGCGAATCCATGCCAATTACAGCACAATGTAACAGACTAACTACTGTACCGAAAAGTTAAACGGCATGTGTATGCGTCATGTGACCGGCATTAGTTCTTCATACCTTTGCCAGGATGGTACCACCACAGCCTTGCTTGATGAATGTGTGCAGCGAAATTACACGCCTTAGTTGTAGAAGCTGAAATTCAATCTTACTGAATAGCGAATGGTAATGATACCATCAGCTAGTGCAGTGCACAAGTGCTTGCATGCAAGTGGGAGACTGTATGGTTAATTGCAAGTGGTCGGCAGTCTTGCTTTATTCGTCCCTTTTCAATCGCAGGCGTGAAGAAACAAGAAATTCGATTCATCCTTGCTAAATAAATAGAGCATTCAGCGCACAAAATCAGTTAATGTAATTACCAACAAAATGCACCATCAGATGCACCATTTTAATTAGTGGAAACGCGGATTTTCAACTACATGCACGCCTTGACTGTATTCCAAGTACCATCAGGTGCAGGCAAATATTGTACACAAAATTTAAATGCACGCATTCATTGTTCTGGTGTTAATGTCAAAGTGCTTATAATATGGACGGTTTCTCGCCTACTACAAATGCATGTATGAATGCTCTATAGCTTATCGATTCGAGAATATTTATCGTCATAGCGAAATCCTGTTGTTTGCTTCGACCTTCGACGGCATCAGCGATTCGTACGTACCCAGTAACCGAAACAGTGCAGGTCGCGGTCTATGCGCCTTTTCTCTTGGTTTAGTCCATTAAGACAAAATGTCACATTGTGCACTGCGTTTTCAAAAGCTAGCTGAACTGAGATTTTGGATTTTTTATTCGATTCAGGGGCAAAAATTGTCTAAGTCCGACAACAAGATGCACGGATGCGAAAGTTAAAAATCAGATTAATAGTTGCGGAGACAGATAAGCAGATGATTGAAAGGGGCAAAAAATCATAGTGGTCTTTTCAAATATGTAATAAAAGCAGAAGGGTCAAATGTTGGTCAACTTGGTGGATCACCAAAATAATATGCATGCAGCAGTACCAAAGAGGCATGCTTAGCAATTATATAGAGGAGGAGCAGGAGGACAAAACTCAAGGCATGTTTTGGAGGAATGGGTCGATTTCCATAAAGTAAGCAGTGCAATGTCCTATCCTCTATTAATATGTTATCTACAGATTGTTGCAACTGCTGCAGTGAAGATTTCTAAGAACATCCGGCCACCTTGTGCCAGGAATAGTAGCAGGAAAAATGAAAAGAAGGAAGGAACCCCACACTATTGGAAGCGTCAGCGGACCTTCCACTCACCAAGGATGGTACGAGCTTAAAAGACTGAATCAAAACAACTGGAGCTCCTCCTCTGTAAGTGTCCTGTTAATCCTTTGTGCACTTCTGCGGGGATCGCTCTTGGCAACAAAGACGACAATGTCTTCCATGACTCTGATAACGGCTGATGCTGTTCACCTTGCCATCGCTAACCAAGAGCGGTCTCTTATCAGTGACCATTTTCACTAAAATGGAAAAGTTGTGAGGATGTTAGAGCGCACTTAATAACTTCATTACCTATCAGAACATGCCTTTCTAGGCTCACAAGCCTTCAGCGTCAACAGGTGAGTAGCCTTTCAGTTCAGGGTAAGAGCCCAACCAGCCATCATCCTAAAGAAACTCTGCGCAATAAAATCAACGATCTCAGCCAGCTATTCATGTGTGCAACTAGTAAGCCTCGGAACCTTCGCCTGTCATCGACTCCCCAGAATTAAAACTATTATTTAAACTCTACGCCCTCATATCGGACACCTAGTGTTGTTAGACGCTTGAATTAGGCTTTGTAGAATACGAGAAGCAGCGTTTTTTGCGCTTTTTGTTTAGAAATTACCGCTGTCAAGAAATGCGCATCTGCTACTTGGGTTCAGTAGCAGATGCAAGATTCTACGATCGAGCATCAATATCTGGACAGGTATCGCAAGAGGGACCCTCCGGGTATCAACGCAGCCTTAATAAGATCAAAAATGCCACGGCAGTGGATTCGAGGACAGTGCATAACGATCCAAAGTGAAGAGGCTTTCGTTAGCAGTTGCAATTAGTACGGGCGGCAGAACATCGGTTACGCTGATGCATCGAAACAAACGCAGCGATTCCTCGAAAGGGTAAAAACCAAAATGAACGAAACAAATAATTTAATAATGCAATTGAAGAGATGATCACAGATTATGGGTTGGAATTTGTTAAATTGTACCAGTCAATCGATAGGATTTACGATGGGAGTGATGTATAAGATATTTGGAAAGACGGAGGGGAGATGTGGAAGAGTGGCGAAACCGGTATTAGGGGGAGTCGTGCTCACGCGATAGCGGTGTGGCCTAATGGATAAAGCGTCTGCCTCCTAAGTAGAAGATTACGGGTTCGAGTCCCCTCACCGGTGCTTTGCTGTTGACTTCGCTAATCTAATCGTTTTCCTTTTGGTGACGTTGGTGAGGATCCAGTAATAAGTGATGCAATGTGTCAAATTCAACACCTCTTACTCTCCATACCTTCTCATTCCGTGAGCGGGCTCAGATTCTGCTGCATGCGTGTTTGAATGCACGTCGCCTATAAAGACATGCAAAATGGCAGAATTATGAGTCTGACCGTATGTGGGAGTATTGTCTACAAAAAATTTGACCTCGAATAGGATGACTATGATTCACCAGTGTTAATAAAAGACCATAAAATGCCTAGATTGGCAATCGCCTGTTGTTTCATCAATTAAGTGGTCCCTTGTATTTCGTTGGTTCGCCAGCCGACTATAAGTAGATGTTCATTGCAAAGCAGTTGATCGGAATGTATTAGAACGGATTGGATACGAGCTAGATGCATGTTAGCAGCTCCTCAAAGATGTTGGTTAGAAGTGTAGACGCAACTTAATTGCTTGATATTCCGAATTTAAATTACGAACACCAGTTCCTTTGATTCATTTCTCCATCCGTTAATAATGGCTGCAATAATTAATGTCCGACGGGCGTTAGGCACCCCAAGTTGTACAGTGATTCTCCCTTGCAGAAGTGCACAAGGTTTACCGGATGGGTTATACAGTCATAGTGGTAATATCTATACCCATTCTCTAAATATCTTATTTGGCTGATAATACAAATCATACCTATAACACGGCTACACTCACTTATGTAAGCAAAATGGCTATACGTTGAATACTTATTTTTTGGGCATTGATTAACAAATGCTACTCTCGGTGCTTTTAACCGATACATACATTCCGAGTGCGACATCTCATGGAGCACACGTCCATGATTAGACGGGCATGTTTAACTCTGTGAAGTTGGTTGTGATGAAATGTGGATAAAAAGCACTATAGTCTTCTCATGTAGACAAGAACTGCACTCACTGAATTGCAATTATAGAATCATCCTCAGCCATCAGGGGCAGGTCGCGCGGAACTGCGCCTCGAATTCTTAGAGCAGTTATAGCGCTCTATTGAGACCAATTGCGATCAGTAAGCAGAATTCATGAGCGCGCTTAAAATTTTGTCTACTGATTGATATTTGCTCCTGGATGATTGGGAAAGGTTAAAAGCTTGAGGATTACACGGAAAAGAACAAGGCAAGGTTTGATGGCCTAAAGTTAACCAAATGAAAAGAGCAAGCAGGTATTTCTAATAATAATGCCATCATTAAAATATATTTTGAAAAGTTTAAGTGCGAAGCATTAAATTTTTATTGCGTAACATCGGAATGTTTAAGCATAACCAAATGGTCAGATTTGCTACTTATACCGGCGCTAAGGGAGTTAAAGTTTAGACTGGAGAAGGCAAGGAACTGATGTTGCATTATTGGCTCCTATCAACATGCCATGGTTTTTCATTAACAGTGTTCAGCATTGTTTTGGTATTGACGAGCTTTGGAGTGAAGTACAAAAACTTAGTAAAGGGACGTTAAAAATGAATATGGGCGATTAATAAATGCAAACGTAACAGTTGAAACGCAAAAAGCAGTTGAAAAAAAGGCAGATAATTTGTGTGTAAATGAGCTAAGTGTTTTGGGAAAGCTATGAGCAGAAAACAATCCCAGATTTGCGCAGAAATCTAGATTATAGCATCGTTGGGAAAGTAGCCATGCGAATCGCATAATGAGGAAATGAATACGAGGAGAGCAGGTTTAAAGATAACATAAAATTGTGCAAAGATTTTATTTTGATTGACAACTATGTTTGCGATTGACTCGACGTAAGGCCAAAGAAGACAAAGTGAAGCAGTTGCATTTAAAATCAATCGCGTCATAATTTACATAAGTGTTAAGTGTTTACTTTTTGGATGCCTCCTCGGTTGCACATTCGATAACCGTCGGCATTGCTTATAGAATCGAGCCGAATAAGCTGATTTCTCTAATGAAGCCAACCAGAATTCATTCTGTCATCCAAATGCGGTTCAGTAATAGCCGTTTTGATTGTTTTACTTAATTTGGTGACTAAGTTCAGCAACTACGTTGCAAGACCTCTCAGTGACATGACTTAGCGATAGCACAATGTGAGCCATCTTGCAGGAGCCTAGTTTAGCAGTATCAGTGGTTTGCGTAAGTGGACGATTTAGCTGTAGAAACGCGGTATCAGCACAACATCGCACTATCTCTTTCCCCTAGGCAAACCACCATCATGATAAGAGTGCTTTAACCAGGGATGGCAACTATGATAAGGTTGATTACTAGGTCGAGGCTAGTTTGGTCGCTGTCTTTCCTCGATTAGCTATGGCCAAAATCTACTCTCTTCACTTCAGCGCAGTCACGCAAAGAAAGTGTTTTCAAGACAGACAATTTCTCTCCTGTCAGCACTTCGACAGTGGTCACATGATCAAAATTGGTACTCTGCAGCCAATCCGTAGTCACGTGATGATAACGAAGTGCTACCTTTGACTTCTCATTTGCATCGCGTATCAGTTAAAGCAGTTCGTTGCCTATTTCGACAGGCTCCGCTGTTAGACTTTTTGTTGATTGGTACCCTTGCTTACTCGCAATCTAATTCCACTTTCAAATACTCAACTCTATCCATCACTATCAGTTTTACGCAGCACAATTAGTTTTTATTATCAAAATAATAGTGTGGCCTGGGAAGTCCTGCGTCGTTAATATGCACACATATCAAGGCCATCAATAGGCATTTGCTTTGTTGAAGTCTATTTATTCTGATATCCTGCCCATACAGTGAAAGTCCGGACATAGAGGTAGTGCTCTAGATGACCAACCTCTTGAGCACAGTATAAACAATAATAAGCCTTGATGATGAATAGCTTCCTTTTGGCACAGCCCTACTGTAGTGGCTGACATTTGACTGATGAATATCGCGTAGATATGCATGAAAGCCTAGTGTCGCAGCTTTATCATCCTACTTCAGTTTTTTTAATTGGCTGCATTCCCACCGTTCGAGTGCAACCTCACTGCAGTGAGCATATTACACCCCGTTTCCGTCCCAACGTATGGCATCCTTTTCCATTATCGCAATTTTCATTGGTAGCTTTTGCCAAAAGGATGGTTTACATAGCCACAAATGCGTTTACTTACTTATTTGCTCTCGTGTTCTTCTCTATTTTGTTTAGTTAGCCAGTAAGTTGCGATATAGTCGAAGGCTAAACGAGGTCACAAAGCTATAATCATCTGTCTGTCTGACTTGCTGGAAATCGTTTTGATCCTCTTAATCAGTTCATTTGAGGCACTCAATCTGAATTTTTCGAACAACAACCTTAGATAAGTCACGTATTCTAAAGTCAGTTCAATTAAGACCACATTCTTAGTTGATTTTTCTAAAGTAAAAACAGTTATTTTGGGCATGGTATCATCATTGCCTAAGCAGAAATGCGGTATGGATTCGTTGGTGTTTATAGGGCTTAAATGGGATGATATGTTTTATGCCCGAGCAATCACTAGCAATCCAGTCAACTTTGAATCAATTATACTTTTGAGAGCCATTTGTGCTTTTAGCCCTACCTACATACCTCGCCTGGATTCAGACGCTGCAAATGCGCACAGTCCAACAGTGATTCAGGACGAGGCGGTGAGAAATGCTCTTTGCGTTTAGAACAGGCTCATGACAACAGGATCTAATCCCTTGAGGAGTGCGCGTTATTTTAATCAGTGCAACACTAGTTTTCGTAGACCTTTTATTCAACGGACAAAATGGTGATATAAGTGGTGACTCGCGAGCACCAGAATTGCCTCAAAGCAGCCGGTTAGGAGAATGCGACCTGTGGATTGTACCTCTTCTCTTGCCTTGTAGACCCTTTCATTTACTCGCCATCTGCGTCTTAGCAGAGAGGTATCAGAGAGGTAGCAATAATATGAATCTTAACACAAATGCAAAACTGCTATTTTTAACGACCGCTTTGAGAATGGTAAACATTGTGACCAGTAATCGAGTCACTATCTCTTTCAACACCCAGCTAAAAGCGAAGCCCACTCAATGGATTAACCTAAACTGTGAAACGTATTCTGTCTCACTTGCATTTATGCAAACGCACTTTGTCTTAAGTGCCACAGAGAAGTGATCAAAGAACATATTTTTGTTCTTAAGCCCGATTCAACGTTATAGAAGAACAGGCATTACTTTGAGCAGTCCTTTTCTCGTTTATAGGGTTATTTGCAAAGCACCTACTTTATAGGCACATAAATCTGAGAACGGTGAAAATTTTCAGCAAACTGCTTAGCATTCGCCAACGTGAGGCTATACCAAGTGCAGGACTGGGTGCTTTACTTGCAGAACGGCATGCCACTTGCGGATGATCCTTGCGATTTCCCATTTTCAAAATCAGTGAGGCTGCTGCCATGGAGGATTGGCGAACATGACGCTATGCTTGGTTAATTAGTAATCTCGGGCAACAAAAAAGAGACAAACGCCCTTTGCTAAAAAGGAAAAGACGAGAATGAAGAGGCACATGACACTTACTATGGTTTTGGTGAGTTGTTATTAGTATTGCACACTGCAAGAGAGGACAATGCACGGGAAACACCCTAACCTCTTCTCCTCGTTATCCAAGTCTATACAAGGAACCGAAATTATTTTAGTCTTAACGATGAGAAAGTCGTCCTTGAATAATCAGTGGCAAAAGATGGCAGTCGTGGCTGGTTGGATCGTCTCATTTATGCGACTACCTGATAGCCTATTCGCGGACGCACCTTGCCAAGATTTGAGATCTCACATTACATCACATCCTAAATTAGGAAAGTAAAAGACGCTGTTTAAAGGTTGCCATTTGAATCCATCTATGATGACGATCTTTTCGCGCTAATCATAGTAATCCCTGTAGCATGGTGCTACTTATATAACCCTCATCCTGCTGCATTTGCTCTTAAGTTTGAAAATTATTGATTGCCCTCCCGTGGTAGTCGGCAAATCGTCTTCATTCTCTCGATTTTAGCATCACCTTCAAAGTGCAGCCCTTCCTTCCCATAATCTCCATCATAACCACTATGTAAACAAATCTGCTTGTCTCAATGCTCGAAGTGATTTATCTTATATGTTCTCGCAAAGTTTAATCAGAGAAAAAAGTCCCTGATTTTGATTTCAAATAGGAATAAAGGTCACAACTGCAGAGCTAATCAGTTCCTCCTTTGCAAAACAAAACCAAGAAGTGAAGACAACAGCGAAAATTCGAAGAAGCATTGGCATGTTGTAAATTAATGAATTAATAATCTGTAAATCGCAGGTGCGTGCATAGTAGCCGGTGGTTAAATTGGTCCCACACATCACTAATCGCTGTAACTACAATGAAAACCATGAAGACGTGACACTTGGTAGACTTATAAACATGGCGGCATTTCCTATTAGGCGAAACGAGCCAGTCAATCTGGACAGATTAAGAAATACTTTTTTTATTCCTTTTCCATTATTTATCAAGGATGTGTGAATGCAATAATAGTTTATTACTGAAAAGATTTTTTATAATATTCGACTACCATCCTTCCATATATGGTGCAGAGGTATCTGTTAGAATCAGTGAAGAATGAGGATCCATTTCTTTGCACCCTTTGATCTCCTCCGCCTTCGAGAATTAGGGCTCCTGGGAGTGTTGATATCATCGTGTGCGTCAATCTGGCCAACAAAATAGCTGGGGAAAATCTTTAAATGATCCGCGATCGACCCAAATCTAATACTGTGGTCATCGCTTGGTACAAGTGTCATGTCGTTTTCATTCACACTTTTTGCGATGCTTTCCGTTAGCTTAAATGTGGTTTTCGCTAGTTTTCGTGGTTTACGCAGCTCGAAATAGCAGCCCGTTCATGATTCTCTGACTAAACAGCTACTTCATAGTCATTTGCTTTGGCATCTAGAATTAGGCAGCGAAATGTTTGCAGCATATGGACTCCAAAATTTCAGATAAGCCATATTATTGAGGTAAGATATCGGTGGTATTGCAGGCGTGTGACTGGAAAATTTGGAGGAATTACTCAATTTTTAAAGAGCCCTACAAGTGTGTTTTCTCAAACCATTTTTGGTTCTTTTTAAGCTTTATCCTATGATTTGCTTTTGTCAATAGCTGCTGCCAGTATACCCAGAGAAAGAACGTGATTTTCGAAAAGTTGCTAATGGCACGAAGGTACTGATACCTTTGATAATGGTTGCAAATGCCTAAAAGACCTCAAGGATTCAGCGTCATGTAGCTGAGAGGTTGCTTTCACGCATATGGCTAGGTACTATATGTGTGCAGTTTTGAAAACAACTGATTTTATCTTGCTACTCATAACTTGTACGGTCGCATCTAAGACGATTGTGTAAAAAAGTGTATTCAGATTGAGAAATGTAAGCCAAACACTCGTTGGTGTTCAACAAAGTCTGCTTAGCATAATTAACGTCCAACTTTAGTCATGTTAGCCTAAGTGATGACGTTCCATGTTCATGCCATGTGTTTCGCTGTCTAAATGCGATATTGATTTCGATTTTTCTTAGTCATACTATTTTTATTTGATGAACACCAACAAAGAAATTTTTGCAGAAAAACCATATTTTTTGTAGTCGGCTGTTTTAGCTGTCCAAGAAATGCACGAGACATCCCGCTGGCTTTCTCTAAAGGTTAAATATGGCAAAACATGCCTTTTATTCCTCCAAGATGCGTCAAATAGTGCGAGCTCCTTATTGGTGGATCATTAATTGCTAGGCAATTGCTCCATGAAGCGCAACCATTTGCAACATCTCACATAAATTCTTTAGTTACAGCACCAAATTAAAACAACATTGCTACAGACCAAGGCATAAACAGCCTGGAAGATCCTGCCACGCAAATGCCAAAGACGAGCTTACCATTCGCCCAACCACATTTATTTTTTATGCTCCTATTTCAGTTATAGAAGATGGAACCTGCCGAAATTGGTCCCTTCACTTAGTCCCCCGACTTGTCCCATGCCTTACCATAAGCTCGTACACTTGTATTTGCAAACATCACGGGTCTATCTCTTACTGGTGAAGAAGTGGTAGAGTTGACATCTTCCCTGAATAACCTACCGTGTAATGAGACAAACAAAAAAGGATTGCAGGAACAACGTTGCAAATGATGGCAGTCTTCTATCCAATCCACGCGCTTTACAATCTCTCTCTGCTTTTTAAGTGACTGGAGAAATATACCTGTTTGCAAAGTTGGAAGGATTGTGCGGTTCCCATGGACCAGATGGTAAAGAAAACTCTATTATGCGTTAGAAAACGTAATCACACTCTCCAAGTAGTGTGGAGATTGTGCTAAAACTAGTTATTCTTTTATCTTGCGTTTTCACCTTCAAAGCGTAACTTAAACCACTGCCACCACGTAGGAATATAAGCAGGCTAATAGTATCGCGCCACCTATTTTGCATCAGCTTTGGCCACTGCACCCTGGCGATATAACAAGCTGCTGTTTCAGTTCGCATCAAGCGAACTGCATACCCTCATTAGTGCAAAATATATTATTTGTTCATCCCTTTGTCCTATATTCAGATGTACAGATGCAACTATTGTGAAACCTGTGGAAACACCACCGGGTTCTCGTCATGGCGCTGCACAGTTTCGCACAAATCATTGAGTACAAATTATTTAATTTTGCAACATTCAAATAAATCTATCTTAACAGCTCCGGTCAACTTCCTTTCAGCATGTGGATCACTCCCGAGGTATAGTTCCTCTCTCTTCTTCTTATATGCAGCATGACCTCAACAAGATGTGTGCTAAAATTGAAGACAAGCAGTTTTGACGGTGGAGCCCATTTCTACGCCTGGGTAAACGAGATGCCACAGCGAATGGCATCTTCATGTTCAATTACTAAGAGCGCAGCAAACGAAATCAGCTTCCACTGTTATCGCATAGAGGCAGTAAGGTGGTAATGCTAGTTAAAGGAAAATAGTAAAGCAGATTTAAATCCAGCAACATAATAAACGCATTTGAGTTATGGCAATAATATCGCTGATTGGCTTGAAAGTTAATTTGTGATGCAAGATCAGCAGTCAAGTAATAATCCACTCCACCAGAAACTCAAGCTCAATTCTTCTCTGAGAGTTTATTTTGGCTAGGAATTTTGTCTGGTGAATTGAGAATTTATGAGGACTTACTTCATCGCGTGTGCAGTTAAACAGCTACCAATGAGCACCTTTTTGCCTGCTAAGACCAACCTAAATTTCAAAAAGCCAAGGAGACTTCCTAGTTTATCTGGCATTGATAAACACTGCAACCATAGGCATTTTTAAAGAATCTTGATTACAAAAGGATTTGACAAAACATTTAACTTTAGCCAAAACAAAGATATATCAAATAAAGACCAACTAGTTAAATGGTAGAAAACCAGTCCTTATTAAAACCAGTCTTCTAAATCTGTTATTAGGGTCAGTAAAACAGCTGCCATAAAACACTGACAATCGAGAGCCATCATTTAGGTAGCTAGTGAAATTCGGAAACCATAAACTCAAAATGATACAACCATGACAAAACCATGCAAAGATGGAAATAGGGATTTTACGTCAAACATCAAACGACATCAAGACAATGAAGCTGGTGTTTCCACGCAGTTTTACTAAATTATGCACCCAAGGAATTATGTGTAATTTAAATGCAATTTAAATGCCAGTGCAACAATGTTTAAAGGCTGTAAATGGAAGCAATGCAAAATTGCGCGTTTTTTTAAATGTTAAAACCACTACCCTTTAAGTGAAAAGAAGAAGCAACTATCTTTCACTCGACCTCTAGGTTTTACAAATATTTCAAAGACCACCACGACAAGCTCCAATGCACACCATCTTCACTGTCGTGCGATGTAATCGGACGTCTGGTTGAGGACTGATCCAGAAGATCTACCTGCTCATTAATCATATTTGCTTCATACTCGGTCACGGATTCGCGTACAATTCACCCTTCTTATGACCAAAATGGATGCCGGCATCTGCGGACAGTGCGCAGCGCAATTGAGGAACATTTTCTTATTATTTGCACACTTGGACCGTGTGCACCACTGTAGGAACATTATACTTTTGAATTTAACCTTTCTATGCAACAACACCTTATATGCCTTGTACATGAACGCATGCATGATCAAAAGCATGTCTTTATGGAGAATTATGTGCATTAATGGATGGGAGTGTGGAGTTAGGTCCTGAAGAGTTTATTTGCACAGGGTGGGATAATGCCTGTATTAATGCAAAAGATGAAGACCCGTGCAAAAAGTGTTTAAATTAGGCGAATCACAGCGTAGGTTCAGCATCTCATTTTAAATGTTTCATATATTACAGTAAGGTTGATTCTCAATTGTCCGAATTGCACAAGGCATTACGAAACCCTCGGAATGCTCCTACGTCATCAGAGAGGTGAGAAAACTTACAAATTCACCATCGTCTTTTCCATTTAGTCAGCATGCACGTTAAAATTAACACAAGTGCATTCTTTTGAACCTCAAAATTAGCTTGGGAACACAACGTGTGCTTCTGTTGTCGCACTCACTTCGAAGACTTTGATTTGCTCATCCGCCATTTCATCGATTCGCATATTTGTGAGTTAGAGTCCATTGATCTTTAGCTCCTCAGCTGTAGCACTAGCATTTCATGCCAACTCCTCCCAAAATTGTTTTGCTGTGCCACACTGCAGTCATGCGGATGGAGAACTCAGAAGTACGCCTTCACTGCACAGAATGCTACGCAGAATTTATGACGCTGGAGGCTTTGGGCGAACACATGCGTTCACATCATTTCTGTAGGTACTGCTTCATTTATCAGACCTATTTTGCGATAACTGTATGTTGAAAAGCCGTGGTTTCTTCTACTTTGCAGGTGTTTGGCTCGCAATGCTTGCTTAGAACGCAAGTTGATGCTGTTATATTACCAAATTTGTGAGTTCTCGGCAGTCTTTCGCTTATATTTTTACATAGAACTGGTGGCTTAGTAAGCAAGAACAATCACTAATGAAGGGTGTTAGTATGCTGCAAAATGATTTTGTGGTGGGTCTTACATAAGCAGATTAACCTGTGCAAAATCAGTTGGGCGTTGCCTGACTGACAATTTAGGGCAAACAATTCATCACGCAGCGTCAAATCTCATTGGTATCTTAAGCAGGAAGAGACAGAGACACGGTGGTATCATGTGACCAATAGTTGAGTGCAATTATAGATGCCACTAGTTTTTAATGCACTGCACACCTAAATGCGAACATGACAATATGCACACTCCTTTTTTATGTTTCAGTGCAATTTAGGAAGCTGCCTTAGTACTCAGCTGTGAGCTTTGCTAGCAGACTTACGCTCAAGAAAGAAATGGGAACCTCAACTTTGCTGCTATCATTTTGTTCTGGTTAGTGCTATACGTGGGATGGATTTCCGATAAAATGTTATAAGACCGAGGTAAAGATACCAAAACATGTGGTGCTGAGAATAAAGAACATAGAGCATGTGAAAAACGATATGCTTTTTGGGACAAGGATGGTATGCTAAAGACGTTGTTGTCAGAGGCTGAACTGAGTTTCCCATTGTCGAACTCACAAGCTAATTCTTAGATTTCCACCCAAACGCGGCATGTTTGCTTGCAGAATTTCGCGGCGAAAATTAAAACAGTTTTTTAAATGCCCGCATTGGGGCTGTATCTAGCAATCACAACGTAAGCAAAAGTCAGGCACTGCGTCATTTGCGCGCAATTTATACATTTTCCGGTCTCTAAAGCACTTATCGCACCATTCCGCTGTGAAAGTTGCTCCGAATGAGGAAGAAAAGGAAGACAAATTGAAGGGGTAATAGTAAGGCAGACATATTAGACGTGGTTGCTGCTTTTGAGGAAAGTAGACTCAGAAAGAAATTTCTTTGTCGCAATTTTCTTATATATAGCAGCGAGAGTGCCAATGCATCCATGAATAAGAAAAGGTCATCTTGGCTTTGCTGTAATGAAGTTGGCCTCAGAAAACAGATGGATGCTCATTCAGCACTGCTCCATAGCACACGCGACGAAGTGAGTTCTCATAAATGTGTGCTTTACTGAGCGAATTCCTTGGCCAAAAATAACTCACTGAGTGGGATCTGTGTAATGATAATACCTCGACTGCTAGTGTTGATTCGCAGAGTAACTTGCAAGCTCGTCAACTGTGTTAGTGCCATATTTCTAATGCATTTATTAGGTTTATTTAATTTAGAATTCACCTTATTATTCTCTTTTAACTAACCCTGCTACTTTTCTAGCTCTGATTTGACTTTGTTCACTGCGCTCTCATTAACCAGATATGAAGAGACCACTCGCTGAGGCTACTCCTTTTCCCAACCCTAACCATGAAATCCACTGGCAGGACTGCTCATCATCAATTTTGACACGAAGCTTGTTGAAGGAGTACTACACATGGGGAAAAGAGAGAAAAAGGATGTGTCTCGGGAATGAATGCGCGTGCTAAATGAAAGCTGGCAGGGGCTTTTAGATTGACTTTCCTCCAGGTTTTGATGCAAAATTATTAATATTGACTTGCTGATTTGCTCAAAACTGTGAAACACCATGAGAATATTATAGATGCGTTGCCACTGGTTTCACGCAATTTGTATAAGCATATGTGGGTGGAGTGTGAGGTTGTGGCTCCACAAATGTACACAAGTACAAAGACAAAGAAACCCATGAAAAGGAAATGAATAATTCTTGTGGATACCAATTGATTGATGTGATTTGTGCATTAGCCAGTTAGGTTAGGGCCATTTTATTCTTTCTTTAGTAGTGGCGTGAAAATCTTTTACTAGCTGCGCCAATGAAAGGCTTGTGGTACTCTCGATGTAATCTAAGACAGCTAGAGGTCAAACCGCTGCAAATGGTGAAAGCAAAGCCATCTATTCTTTTGATTTTATTTCATGTTCGAGTGCTCCATCATCCTATCTACTTTAACACGCAAGCCTTTTACGTCTGCAGCCAGGATAGTCACTACATTTCAAATCTCGTGCCACTCTAGGGGCAAAGTCTGCCCCAATTTTAATGCAATCCAAATATGAGTTCACTTGAGCTATCTTTTGCACGTCGCTCCACTTTCCAGAGAGAAAATACTTAATACCGGAATGTGGTATCCTGCGATGGCGTAGGATGCAAAAGAAGTAACTAGTCTAAGTGTGCTTCTAGTGCGCCATGTTGAAATGCGAGTTAAGAGTTTGTTCATTTAGGCTTCCAAGGTTTGGCTAATTATATTGGCAAGCTAAGCACCCATTAAAAGTGTAAAAAAGTAATCTCTTAGAGATCAGAAGCCCTTCATAACAGGAGCATGTGTTTATTAGAATGGACCCAGATACCTGAAAAACACCACAAAAAGTACGGCATTAAAAATGCCTCCACGAGTATAAAGGTATTTTATGCACGCAACCAATAGGCCTTTACTTCAATATATATTTCATGGTTGAAACCGCCTTTGACCGCCGGCAATATAACTTTTCCAGGCGCATCCCATCTTCTTGCAAAAAAATTGTTGCAGCGTATTTACAAAAGATTATTGCTGATCTGCGTAGGTGTGATTACCACTCTAACATCGTTTCATGCCCATCCAACTGACATTGAAAACGCCAGTGATCGTACAAGGTGGTGGCTTCTGGCCTCTGTCACACCATGAGATTTCGCTACATCTTACCAAGTTGGCTCACGCACCGGTGATGGCTGCAGTACACGTCGTGTCAATGGCACACTGCATCGCACTTTACTCGTCTACAATTCTCTTCGCCCCCCTCCCACTGCCAGTAAAACCACCTATCCCCATCTGTACGCATTTGTGGCATTGCGTGCAATGAAATGCCTTTGCATCTTATCATCTTTGCTCTCCTCAATGCGTAAATGTTGCGCATCCTACTGGATTACATTGAGTAATGCTAGCTGAAGCGATGTCCCTACCATCAACCGCAGGCTCACGATTGCGTTGATTTTGGTGTTCGTTGGAGTGCTGATGTCAACACTGTAGCGAAAAGTGCACCGCTTAGGTAAGTCGGTGAAAGCGTCTGAGAGTCCTGGTCAGAAAAGGCCCATTCATTACCTATTGCCCACACACCTGCTTAATATAATACTTCATCAAGTGGATACAGTTCATGCCACAAAGTACCAGAGGAACTTCAAATAAGCAACACAATACAATCAGGTAGAAATATGTGGAACCGATTCGCAAAATTCCTTTGCTTAGAATATGATAATGCTCACACCATCCCTAAATTCCTCTGAGCCGCGATGTTCAACATGGTAGCCTCCGAGACATCTGATTTCCTTTTATCTCCTCGCTGATGTGTATTTTAATGGCTGAAATAGGTACGTTTTACGATAGGGCGGCAGTGATAGGAAAGCAGGTCAAGGAGAATTCCACTAACCTATTTTAGTTGACTCCATTTTTAGTGCTTGATTAACGGTATTGCCAAAGAGGCAATAACGAGGCATTGTAAGTTCCATGACACCGGCAACACAAAGCCCTACAAAAGGACAAAGTGCCTATCCTCAATGCTATGCAACAAGACGCATAGTTTGTAGTTCCAATGGATAGGTGATTTTTAAATCATTCTGCACACCAGTAGGCTAGAGCTTTTAAATGGCTTATAGATCTTGGCACTTTGCTACCTGATTTATAACGGTGCAACTGATACATGCGTTTCTATGAGAATGCATTAGCCCGTGTCACCTAAGGACAGCAGCACGAAGCCAGCGTAGGAACATCAGATTGATGGTCTATAAGCAGCTTAAAATTCCGGCCTTATCATGCCCTTTTGCCGAAGATATTGCTTAAGTGACGTTGACATTCATTAAAACAAGTTGATGCGCACTTTTTGCGCACGGATTAGAAAGGGGGCAGGATCAGATGCACGTCCAAATAACCGCCATGCAGACCGATGCGCAGCCTCAAGAGGACCTGCGGTAAGTGCTTGATGGTGAAGGTGCCACAAACACTGAACAGGTGGAGGGCCATCGTGGTGACCTCAGCTGCATGGCGTCGTCCATTACGGACTGGCAATCCCGAAATCACCATGTAGGCGTCTCCTATCGACACCACCAACAATAGGCAGATTAAGCGCCAAGTAACTAGCACTTGGAATGCTTCGGTTCGGTCTATGCTCGTACTTAAGCGAGAGAGACGCAGGTGATGGTTAGACTAATGAGCAAAAAGACATAGCGTAAGATCCCGTCACCTCGATCAACTATTTGCTCCACTTGCCGGAACGCCATCCCATTTAAACGAAACAAACGGCTGGCTCACAGCTCGCATTTCTTTAACCTTATTGCTAGCCTGCTTGCTTAGCAGACCATGATTTAGACACTAAGCCATCGAGGCAAGTAGGAGAAGCAGAGTACGTGTTTTTTTTTGTCAAATGCGATGAGTTAGGGTCAAACTTGTGCCCATGAGTAGACTCAGGCGTCTCAAATCAAGCCCACCTTGTAGACGTCGTAGTGTGCAATCGTCCTGTCAGTGTGTACAGGTCTTTGAGAAGATCAACAACCTGTAGTGGTGTGGACATCGCTGAAATAGTTGTAAAGCCAACGATGTCGCTAATGTAGATCGACACCTCATCGTAGGTCTCAGGCGCCACTGCAACACCCGCCTTTAACGCTTCCGCCACAACTCTACAATTCCAACTCAGCATCACTCTTCCACTCGCATATTGCTCAGACTCAACATTTGCGTGGTCGTACACAAATTCAAAGCCAGAATGTGTAATCCTAACAGTCATTACCGCCGGCCAGGAGGAAGTAAACGGCAGCTGAGAAGATCTTTCTTCCTCTTCTCCTTTTCTAGTTCATCCATCCAAGTTTTCAACTCTTCCAGCCGACTCGAGTGGTTTTCCATCATTTTGAACATGTGCTCCACAATGTTTGTTTTTCTTACAAGATTGGGGAAGGGATCATGTGAAATTGCAAACCCACTTCTCTCTGGTCATTCGTTGAATCTCTTCATTCAGTTCCTTGAATGTTGGTCTTAGCCCAGGATTGTCCGACCATGCTCGCTCAACAATGGCTCTGTAAGTTGGTTGGACACCCGTCTCATGAAGCTGGGATGGAAAATCGAGTGGTGGATGGTGGACGTGATCCGACGCAAGGTTACGCAACTCCCTTTAGACATTTAATAATGCCCTTCTGTAGCAGCAGCCTATTTCTTTTGCAGTTTTTTTGACAATTCTACGCTACACCGATGTATCAGATGCCAAATGCGGCAAATATTAGTAATTAACTCAAAAATGCCCCGGCCGGCATGGCCGTTCCGGAAATGATCGTGATAGTCTTTACTTGTGCCTTCACTACACCATAAGTGAACAGTGCTAAGTCTCAATACATCTGGAATCCTCCTGTGAAGACTTTGATAAACTCATAGTGATATCCTGGAGTGCGAAGAAATACTCACTCGTGACCAAAAAGGGGGTTTTTATTTGCTCCTGACGCGTTCTATAATCTCTTCTGCTGAAGCACCTTCCATTCCATATGGTTTCGTCTGACAGAAGACTTCCTGCATTATTGTACCGAATGCATAGACATTGCCCGGCTTGGTTCCAACTAATGCCAAGGTCTCACCACACAGTAGCTCAGGCGCTGTCTACAATTTTTCTATGTATGAGATGCAATTTCGGAGGGCAATGAATGTAACTAACCTTCGGGGTTGGTTGAAGGACAACTATCTGTCAAGTTGTAGATTTTAGGAATGCCAAAGTCGGTGATTTTTAGGACGTATCGGCAATTAACGACGCAATTGGCCGAGTTGAGTCTTCCGTGAGCTTTGAGGCATGTGCTGTGGAGGTACTCCATCCGCTTGTAACGTAACATTAGAGGTAGTAGTTACAAACATTAGAGAGAAGCGATTTGTTCAAATACCATAAGATAGCATTTACTCACCTGAACTAAGTCAGTCATGAGAGAGACCTTGAAATCCCAGTCAAATGTGATGCTTTTGATGTTGATAACATCCTACGCACGGAAATGCAGTAACAGACAAGTCGGTAGCATGTGGCGGGTATCGTTGGATTAAGTGTCTATCGCACATGAATGGAATCAGTGTTAGAGTTACGGACGTGTGTTTCTCTCCAAAGGCTGTTGTGAAGCATTTGCAAGGGGCGTGAGATTGGAGCATGGCAGTAGTCTTCATTGTCCTCTCATTTATAGTTCTGATGGCAATCCTTTGATTGGTGGAGAATATCAGTTTTGGACGACCGTTTTAAAACATGTGAAACAGAACGAAAAGCGTGGTGACTAAGTCAATGTTCTTCGAACACAAAGCAACTCTGCTCGTTGTTGGAGGAGTTCTTTTATGAGGTAGTTTATGAAGTGCTTATGAAGTAAGTTTCCACTGTAGTTCACCAGCACGTTCTTATTTAACGTTCCCAATATCCTGCCCTTTCCGGAACGACCCCAACTGTACTTCATGCCTATCCCGTAAGTCAGCCAGTAGTCGTATTCTTGCGCACTGCGCCATAACTCACATAAATTCGTCAGCAAATCGCTGATATTACTGAAGGCATATAACTGTGGGAAATGTTGAAAATGAAGGCAGTGATATGGATGGGCACTTTTGGCTAATTAAATGAGGGGGACTTTTTCATCACCTGAAGGCTTCCCCGATGACAGCAGTGAAAAACAAGACTGAAGGACTGCGGCGTCACACAGCATCTCATGAAAGTATTGACATTTTCGTGTCGAAAATCTCGCAGTTCCGCAAGGTAGTCGATTAACCGTGAGCGCAGTGGTATGTGAGATAGGCCCAATTCCTTAACGTAGACTTGAACTCCCTAGAACAACAAGCCAAGCGAAAGAGGTAGCAAAAGCTGTTGTATCGCATCGCTTGAGGTAGCAGCATCTGCGCAATAGCGTGATGTGTACAGTTAGGAAACGCAAAATTATTTTGGTTCGTTCCTCTCACTTTAAGGCGGATCTCGGCCGCAATGGTGGGGACAATGCTAATTGCACAAACAATACCAGCAGTCAAGCCCTTCCACAAACGATTATATCGTGCTCAAGATTCTGCCTTTTGTGAATGACCGTCGTTAATTGGGGAGATTAATCTACTATCCTCACACCTCGCACGACTCCACATTCCTGATAATAGAGCAATATGCGTCACTACTGACATAAGACGGAAGTAGCTAAAAAGGCAGTTGGGGTGGCACGCAAGGAGCTAGCAGAAGAGCTGCTGACATATAGGAGATGGTGAAATAGCCTGTTGACCGCCTACAGCCACACCGAGTGGGAAGCATAGGGCAAGGTGTACAAGTGATGCGTGCTGAAGCCAATGCTAGACAATCAGTAATGCCAAAGATATCTTCACCACGTTATCGGACAAAAAAGGATATTACAATTTATCCTGCACACCGCTGAATAAATTGCATGCCGTCGGATTTCGCGATAGGGCAGAGCACTCTAGAGACTGTGGTGTACAGAGACGCTCGTTCATTTTTTTGCAACTATAAAGCAAGAAGCAAAACTATTTAACCAAATGCAAAGAAATTAGGCCTCAATTCAAAAATACTTTCACCTCTGCAACCAACCTTGCGAATTTGGCTTCGCTGTCGAAGGAATGAGGTTTATTGAGGGCGAAATCGGACTTTCGCATATAATGCATAAGTGAGAAAATGAGAAAATGTAAAAACTTATAGGTGTAACAGTCTAGAGCCATTAATTTGTGCAAATATATTAAAATTTTTATGCTGGGACATGTTCCAATGCTGCATTTCCTCCTAACTCCGCACTGCCTGCTAAGAGTGGTCAGCCTTTATGTCATGCAATTCTTAAAGGTTTTAACTAAAAAAAGATGATAAATGCTTGACCCTGCTTCTTTATAAAATGAATGTAAGACAATCTATAAATTGGTTTGCAAAAACACATTCAAGTATTGATCTAATCTCTTTTATACCTAAAGGATTCAATTTGATTTAAATATATTACTGTCAGTGGCTTAATGCGTTCCGTCAAAGGTAGTGCGACAGTAATGCAAACGTGGTGACAAAAGCAAGACGATCCTTTTAGACACATTAGCCCTACTCCCGGCAGCGATCTTCAGGTATTCGAGCAACAATGCTATATCCAGCAAATACATTTACCTTCTAGTCACATTTTTAGGCAGTAGGATCAAATTAGATGCATTGTTTTTCACAATGCTTCCTTATTCGCTGACACCAATGTCACTTCAAATCATGCAAGAAAATGTAGAACAGGCAAGGGGTAGCACTACCCTAAGACGATAATAACGGTCCACATATGCTACGAGATGTAAAGCCAGATCACTTTCGATTTTGCCTCACAACCACCTGCCACCTTAAACCAAGTACTCACTTCAGGCACATTTAGCCTCATCCACATTATCCTCAAGCATTGTTGTTAATAATGCCTTTACTCTTCTGCCTTCTTACAGCCGCCACCACTGGCAGCATTATATCGAATGAATCCACACACTCCCACAAATGATAAAAGCAAATTCGATTTATCGCATCGCCTCTGATAGCCTAATGCGGAGCTAGACTGCATCTGAAATGCCGACGCACGAAACATGAGGCAAAGCAGCCTTGCATTGAGTGAGTGTATGAGTGCAGGTTTAGCGCACCATGTGGTAAGGATTGGGGATGAGTGCTAGCAGCCAAAGCATTGAACCGGTGGAACCAGAAAGGTGGTAAGAAACAAAATCAGAGCTATATAGGCGCTGGGGATAGAGCGTCGGGCTTTCACTCAGGAGGTTGCGGGTTCAAACCATTCCCGTAGCTGTGGTGGTAGAGCTTTTGCGACCTCTTCTGCGTCACTCGATGCTTTGCCCATACTCGCCATGTGTGCTCATGTTCACTGCATCGTAACCACATCATCTTCAATTAATCCATTCCTGCTGGCCACAACAAAGCCATGCTGTTGCAAACATTTGGCATTCCTGCTCGCCGCACCAATTCCCTGTAATCACATGCACACTTTTCCTTCATCACCCTTCCTCCTCTGCCTCCTGCAATTTTCTTCATTGGGTATCACAGAGTGAAGTGTGCAGACAGGATGCAAGTGCAATGTGCTTTGCAGGCCGCATGGCGGAGTAAAAAAACAAGGGTGGGAAGAGTAAGGTGCACTGACACCGACGCGATTTGAGCGTACATCTAGAGTCAGAAACTCCACCATGGCGTCAAGAGACAGCCGTCGTTGTCTTCACGCTAACTCATTAGCACAACTCTTACCAACAAAAGTGTCTGATACATCCACCTTCCTCTCCTTGTAGCATTGTGATTTTGTGGTCTCTCACCACAGAAGCCACTGTAGAGGGCGGAAATAGCAGGCAGATAGATATGAGTAATGGGTAATGGCACTACTGTCACAGCGGTCTGTGGACGGATCCGCGCGTAAAAGTGTGCGAAGGGAAGGGATGGGTAAGCAGGCGGGTAGTCTGGGCTAGGAGAGTAGAATCCTCGTCTCTCACTCGTAATCCTTCATTTGGTCGGCCATCACAAATGAGTCAGACACTCAAGCTAAATCGTCTCACGGATCGGCTTTTGCAAAACCACTTGTGCTTATTCCAGAGACACCTCAAATTCGATTAAATGTTTGTTCGTCAGCACATCTAATCATATGCTTTAGTTGAATACTTGTAGTCTAAAATTTAATGACGCTACTTTTAACGGCGATCGTAACCGCATAAACACCTTGATTAAATGGATGATATGCATCTCTTATTTTTTTACCTATGATAAACCCAGAGGGTTTGGAGAAGACGGATTTGGTAAAGTTAAGCATTATAGGTTTGCACTCTTACGATGCACAGGAGGAGGGTTATAAAGAACGAATCCCAGTCTTCAGTTCATCTTTGATCATTGGGATAAATTGATGATTCCGAAGTTCTCAGTATAATGCTATAAAATTCTGGTAGTAACGCTTTTAGTCAGTTGTCTCAGACACAGTTATTAGGAGCATCCCTTCTTTAATCTCGGCTTTCATTAGGGCGATGCGAGTTGGATTCCATCGATTGCTAGCCTACACCTTACAGTAGTCTAAGTGAGGTCCGAGAAGACTAAGCGGCTGACTCCACCGAATTAGGCAAGTTAATCAAAATGATGTGGTCAATAGCCCCATAAAACTTTGCAACTGAAGCGACTAAACAATTTAGCGCCATGAAGCTTGTGACTTGCTGAGATGAGACCCATGGATTTCCTGCCCTTGGCGGAGAGGCTAAATGCATTTACCTTCGAAGGATTCCATTCAAGCTGCACACGCTCGTGTTTCGCCCATTATCATCGGATGTAACTAAAATTGGCTATTAACTATTTCTTATTGTATCAATAACTGTTCTGCCCTACTTTCTACTAGTTTTGTGCACAAAACAGATGCATCCAATTTAATCTGTGAAATGTCCAAACCCGCCTTTAGCCACCAGGAGGCGAGTCTAGCCAGCGAATCGCGCATTTTGATCAAACAGTGAGAATGCGCAAATTTAGAAAAAGACGGTTCCTTGATTTGTTGGTACAAGCACCCTTAAATCGCACCATGCCTGTCCATATGGCTTTTGAATTGGGTAGCGACAATCAATCAAGAGTCTTATCTCGCCTTGAGAAGTGTTGTCTGTTCCTAACGCAAAATAATGTTGTGCGGGAACAATAAGTGAAGAGCCATCAGTGGAGATGATCCGAACTATAGCAAAAAACAAATCTTAGGTGTTTTAAAAGAAACAGATCGTTGCTCCTTCGTTTTATAGCCATGTTTTTTGGAATAAGAAAATGATGTTTTGTAGCCTCTCAAAATGTCTACGATTCCAACAGTCTTCATTGACAAGCAGCTTCTCGTTCTGCGCTTAAATCCTTTGATCAAACAAAGGAGTGGCAGCAGTGATCCACTGCGACCGCTAATGTATAAGCGTTGTATTCCAAAATGCTCTAAATTCTTTTTTAAGGTCGTCGAAATAGGCACGCCAAAGTCTGTTAGCCATATATCCTTCTCCATCAAGTTATAGTCTGCTATGAATGGGTTTGAGCATCCCATAGATACTGTCACCACTTCACAAAATCCCCACATGTGAACGCCCTCGTTTCAAATTGAAAACCATAGATTAGCCTCTGTTTTCGTTCTACCGTAATTAAAACAAATGGCAGTTTACATCAGTGCACAGCTGGAAACATCGCAAATTTGTTCATGAGTATCGCATCAGCTTTGCTACGTTCCGTATTTCTTATGCTTTGGTCTCGAATTGATCTGGACAAGCTCTGGCTGTTGATGTAGTATGGTTAAATATGGTACCTACTTCATCTTTTTATATCTGCTTTGTTCAGATTTGAAATTCCGAGGCTTCCAGTCTCCTGCAGCTGCTTTTAAGGGAACGGAAAATGATCGTGCTAAGTCGCCAAGCTTTATATATAATTCGCTTTGATATAGCCTTACCCAGAAATGGCACCCTACGGTCTTTTTTCTTTCGTTAGTATTTCGTGACATTCTCAAGTTATACAGTGATGGCTTAGTTCTGCTGGGCTCATATCGACGTTAGTTGTGAATGAAACTGAAACAGTCGCATTATGCTACTGCGCCGCAATCCATCAATTTTGATTTTGTCCTTAATCAGGAAAGAAACTCTGTGGCCTCTTGTCTAGTGTAAATATATTCTAAAGCTCTCGATTCAAGTAGTGACTACTAAGTCTCGGTCGAAGCGTACTGAGATTAGTTTAGGAAAAGAACCGAAGGTGGTCGAGTAATCAATGCTTTCCGGGACATCAATTCTGATTTAGCCTTGACCAAAACATTGATTCCGCGGCCTCTTGTCTTGTAAAATTATATGCAATGTTCTCGAGTTAAGCGACGACGACATGATTCAACTCGACTCACCTCAAATTTATTTAGGAGATGTACCGAAAATATGCGGGTTATACCTCTGCAGCCTTTATTAGAAAAAGACATCTGTGAACTCTCGTCTACTGCTATTGTCTTCTGATGTTCTAGAGTTAAGTAATGCCGCTTGGGTTTTATTCGGGGCATTTAAATTTTACCTTGGGATTAGAGTCAGCAATAACCAGGTTACGTCTCTGAAATAAAACTCATTGCGATTTACTTTAGCCTCGATCAGAAAAGACATTCCGCGATCTCCCGCCTACCATTACTGTTTCCTGATGTTCTCGCCCCATGCGATGCGTGTTGAGTTTGCGTTAGCAAAGTAACCAAAAATAGTCGTTTCACGTAGCGGTGGCCTATTTGGTCGCCTTTTATTAAGCCCTAATCAGGATAGAGAATATGCGACATTTTGTGTATTGCAATCTTTTTTCGATTTAAGAAATGTCGCTTTAGTATCGGTCGACATTATTTGAATTTTTCGCAGGAAAATGAACCGAAGCCGCAATGGGACATACCGCATGCATGGCCGCCCAAGATGGCGCCACAATACGCGCAGCCGTAAGAATGGTTGCATCAGTGGTGGTGGACGCCTGAAGTTGTGCTTGCACCGACGCTA
>JADWOT020001165.1:0-170000 GCA_036345935.2 Taenia hydatigena
GTGAGGATGTCCCTGAAAACTATGGTGGTGAAGGGGCTAGTCGACGGTGCGCGCATTCTGCTCTACTTCCTTTTTGCTTTGATTCTGCAGCAAATGCTGCTAATGCTGATCGTCAACAAAATTTGCATTCAAATTTGTTTGGATCGTGTTATTCATGAGCCATTGCGCTTGCCTTAACGGTTGTCTTGGGCTTCCAGGTGAACGTGATGAACGCAATGTAAAAAAAAATATGCAGAGTAGGCAACGCATAACGTGTGTATCCTGCTGACATATGATTTACACGTCGCAGCTATTTTCTGAGATGATTGGATTGTTTGCATTATCGCGGTTTGCGTTTTTATTTGCGAAACAATGCTTTTTTTGGCCAAGTTGTTTAGGTGAGTATATGAACCCTCTATTTTGTCAATTTATCAATTCGGCTATGTTTGTCTGAACCCAGACACATCTTAACTAATGAACTTGGGCTTAGCTCCGATGTTTCTGCCACACTTTTGCATCTTATACTTCGGGTATTTAAATCGTCTTTGTGCGTCACTATCTACAATGGAGTGAAAGGGACTGCAAAAAAGAAGGGGGTATTATCTCCTATATCCGCTGATCATGGTTCTCTGCCCGGCTTACTAGCGATCCATTGGTGTGTCTCCAATTTTGCACGCATCTATGCTAGCGCAATACTTGTGTCCCAGATACTGTGCATTTTTCCTTAGACGTAAATTGGTAATAAAAGTGGCACTGCATAAATGATAGTAGCAAAAATATATAAGTTGTAATGTTACAAGAAAAGTCAAGCGGACCACATAACGTTAAAGGAGAGGGTTGTTTTGTGGCATCGGCAGACAAATTATTGAAAGTGCAAGCTTGGACTAATGCACTTATCAAAATGGTAATTCTATGGCTATCTTGAGGATCCTTTGCTTAATTATTCAAAAAATATGCCTGAAATGGACGCAGGCAAACATATCACCACCGTTTGATACACGAAAGATACAATCCCGTAGGTGGTCTCCAGGCTAAGGCAAAGTAGTCCTCTCAGAAACTATCATTTTGCGATAACGTTTTGGGGAACTCATTTTAGGAGCTAAGATCTGTTGATAAAACTCCATCATTTAGACTTTAGGAACCACAGTCGTCGATTTATATGCACCTTGATTCCTCTACAAATTCCAGTAAATACTTTTGTGTATCCTTTGCCTATGTTTGGCCTGTTTCGACTCCCTGGTGATTTGCTTGCTATAGTCAAAATAGGTAGGCAGCAGATACCCATTTGGTACCAAACGAGCAATCAGTGCAATGAATGGATATACAGTGGGATAGAGGCGATTGGAAATGTAGCTGAGGCCTCCCAAAGTTGGGTTAGATGTTTAGCAAATCGTATTCAAGTCGCTGAAGTTAGTAGCCATGAACATGAAGGCCGTAAGTGTCAATCTTTTAATAAAATTTTCTGATTTCCCTTAATTGCAAATCAATAATTTAGCCAACGCCCCAGCTACCACCCATTTGTTTTCTATGGTAACATCAAAAATTACCACTATTATTGGTGATGTTCATTCTCTTCGTGATGGAAATTATTTCGTAAGCTCTTAATTGAGTAGATTGTTATATTTCGTGCATGTAAGCGTATGCCTTTTTATCTATGCCAAATCTATTACTTTGCTCGCTGCCAAACTTTAGCCTAGATACATGGCTCTCGTTTATTTTTCGTAGTGTACACCAATCACTACTTGTATGCGCGAAATTTTCTTTTCGCTCTAAGAATTAATTAGGACGAATAGCTAACCTCTTCGGGTATCATTCTGTGTGCTTGTGCTTGCTCCCTCTTCATCGCTCCTTATTGGCTTCAAATGAGCTATTGTGTGCCATTATTTTATTACATTTATCTGCAGCGTTACAATATTACCTTCTCCTACCCTCCCATTTATTATACAGATATGACTGACAAAGATTTCTGACGGCATCTTTGATCACTCTCTACTTACGATATTACCAAAGAATGGATGGATGAGGAGGCGGGAAACTAATATGCACAACAATGTCCAGCAGTAGTATCGGTTTCAGCTGTTCCATGTCGGGACTTTATTAAAAAGTTTGGCGTGGCCCCTTTAAAGTAAGTCTAAGCTGTAGGCAAGGGAAATGCTTAAACAGCTTTTTACGAATTGTTCTCATCGAGGAGAGATTTGCCTTATTCAAACGGTTTAAGACGGTAATGAATAACGCTTTGAAGATTGAGCTATTTTAGAAGGTATGCCCATGATGTTTAATATGTCTACTGAGAACTACTATGCACGCCTCTAGAAATAGTATGCCTAAGTAGTATAAGAATAGCAACGAAATCAAAAGTGCTTAAGTACTTGCAAATCCTAGCCTATATCAAATCCCTACATTTTGACTTCTACCAGCTTTCATTGAGTCGCTGCAAACGTCTTCCCTTTTTTCGCAAAGAATGGTCATCACAACGCTTCGCTGGTCAGATTAAACGCATTATAGGCAAGGAAAAATGGATAAGTATCTTACATTTAGCTGTTTCTCATCATTTACTTAGGATTGCTAAAGTGAACAGTGATCGATTTCCTCTATCGCCACCAACTGCCTGACAATCATAAAGCATCCCCAAAGTAATGTTGAATCCGCGTAATTTATTGCTGTGGAAGTGTGAATCGATAAAAAAGAGGGACGTCAGCCTCCAATGAATACGCCAGGGACAGATTGACTGTGGCATCAAATCAATGTGACAAATTAGCGCCTTAGGAGTTGGAAGCGATTTTGTAAATTGTTGGCTAAATTGTGGGACAAAAATGGAGGTTTCTGCATGAAACGAAATGCGACTACTGCTGAGGTTCCCCACGACACTTTCGTGACTTATACGTTATTCCATAGGCCTATGGGAATTCTAAATAACTAGACTTACTGACCAAACCAATTTTTTATCAATTTTGTTTTCCTTCCCAAGATGATGCGTTGTGATGAAAGCGGTGTAAATATGCTTGTAAGTTAGATGGTTGTTATATAAGTTATTGCGTCAATAGAGCTGCTAACGGAGAGGACGAATTCACTGCCAAATCCATAGAAACAGAGCCAACTCGTTTAGTCAAATGCCGATGCTGTCAGCTGCCTTGATGTCCACCTTGCAAATCGCATACACACTTGGCTATCCAACCTATATTCTGCGCGGTACTTTCTGAAGCGTCAGGACATTTATATCAACACCCTACACTTACCTACAACCACCTTTGTTACAGTTACAATTACCCCAACCTGTCCTTCCAAATACCAACCACTTATTCTTTGCTAGCATGCTAGTTAAGTAAAAGTTTCAATTATTTTTGAAGCATTAAGTGTGGAGCATTACAAAATGAATGCACTCGCAGTCAGTTCCATATGTCCTAATTGTTCTAATGTTATGCCAAGTAGCTAATTTTAGTTATTTTTAGCCAATAATTGTGTGCTAATAGCCCTCGACAAAAGAAGCAAATTATTTGACACGGAATCGCTCCTCGTGGACGAGGTGTTAACTTGCCCTTGAGTGTGCAGTTGCCAGCATCACTGCTAAGAAGCTACCAACAGAGACACTGGATGTCCACATATAAAACAAACTCTTTCGCAAATCCATTCGGCTCTTTGAGAGTCTTCACTAATAAAATCTTTTAGTTCAAGCTGTTTCGGATTGTTTTGCAAGAGAAGGCCAAGATTGCGCCTTAAATAATTTAATCTTCCTCTTGAAAAAAGGGATTGTTATGATTGACAAGCTTTAGCGATTCACTCTTTTGTAAAGGAATTAATTTTGATAGGAGTGATGGAGAAAAACAGCCCAATATTGTGCCAAAAGCAAAAAACAAGATTGATAGTTAGAACACTAGTCGATCCAAGGAAAGACGGCGCATACTAAACCACTAGAGGTAGAGCAAATTAAAACACGGTGGCCTTCTAAATTGGCCATAAGAAGACTCATTATTTAGCAAAGTGACTTGCTTCATTATGCTTACAGACGTGTAATATTGATTTACTCCCAGCGCCCTAAGCTCACTTTCCACTTTCTTAATCTTTACTCTATTTGTGCCGTTATGCGTGTAGATTATTCTCATGAGTTATTAGTGAAGGAAGCTAATTAAAGTAAAACGCCGACAACTAAATAAAGAGGTATAAATGCAAGTAGTGGATGAGGAGAAATAAAGGCACACATGTGTGCAAGCTGGTTCCAAGTCTAGACATACATCGTTTAAGAAAAAGTATTAATAGCCAGTAGCATTAGGCTTCCCATCAATAGTTCAGCATCTCCAAATCCCAACCTTTGAAGTACTTAGCAGAGTTTTAGAGAAGCGTACTGTATGGGCCTCATATGGTGCAATGTAATACCCCAGCTTTATGATGAATGCTGAACATTAGTCCACCCAAAAATTCGGATCTATTTATGGAAGGTCGTGTCACACCTTCGTTCCGCCTACTAGACAACCGTTAAGTACATCGAAAAAAATATGCACAATCGTAGGGCATCTAGCACCTAAGTCTAGCTCTATTTCTTTAATTAGACACCTCATAGGGCCTAGAAACTAAACTATCTCATAAACGCTAGGTATCTGCCAGCTTCCGTCGAAGGCTAAATTTGAGAAGCCAAACGCTTTCCGCATAGCATGGAAATGACAAAATTCTTATAGTTTTTGGTTAGAAGATCATAAAACGCTAAGTTTCTGAAGTGGATGCCTATTAGCAAAAGCTGGTGCCGATAATCTAATTGCAACACCGAATGTGAAGCGTCTTTTTACAGGTTGTCTTAAGCTGCAAAGGGAAATTCCGATGTTTCGCCTGCGCACTAGCCACCTACCTGTCCTCCATCTGAATTGTGAAACAGTCTAGTCTCCTCTAGCTTTCGCGTATCTCACGAAAAGCCCATGCACTGTCTCATATCAATGACAAAGTTGCGCGTAAAATAGTCGACGTCTCTTTAGAGTATCCTACAGTGCGCTGAAGCAAATCATGGAAGGGATCATGTAGAATCGCACGCTACTTTTGTCTTATTAATGTTAATGGATAGAGATTATTTCCAGGTTTGAGAAGGGTGCGAGGTATGGGTTATTCAGGGAGGGGGACTCCACCCTACGTTACAAGAAAGTCACTTTCTGCAAATAATTTTCGTCCAATCCTGATATATCCAAACGAGCATTTAGCAATGTTGAATAAACCAACAGTAGCCCACGGCCTATCATGCACCAATTTTAGCAATTGTATCAGCAATTCGGCACTGAGCTATTTTGGTTCACATTAGCATCACTGCTAATTTTCTCTTTGATGCAGCAAATGGGTGGTTTGTAGGCTGCAGCCAAACAGGAACTAAAACAGCCTAATATAACTGACTAATGCAAAAAACGCCTTCTGAGGCAGTAAAAAAAGAGAAGAGGCTGACTGCAGCAAGATAATCAGAATCCTGAGTCAAGCAACAATTTCGCAAACATGCAATGAAGCTGACGCTTCTAAACATCCTGACCTCAGCTGAGGCACACATTTGTGCACCCAATGAAGCGAATATATGTCAGTGCAACACAAAATCCAGCGAAGCATTTGTAAATACTGTGGTTGAGGGCAACGCAGCACTACGCCGTTAAATCACTCCTTTACTCATGGTCTCCAATTCTTACCGCTAAATCAAGGACTATCGTCGATAGTGACTACACCACTGCGGAGCAGTATATTAAATTCTCATGCGCACAATCTTTGCTCTTCTAATTTGTGTGGAGAATAATTAGAGACGGCTGAATATTCGAGAGCAAGGAGCATGAAAACTAAGTTTGTGAAAGAGCTCAGTGAATCAAAATTTATCCACTCACCTGAGTAGCTCCCAGTCTTAACCAAACACGCTATTACTGCTCTACTGCGTTTTAATCACATTCGAGAATGAGGACAAATCCAAGAAGTTACCTCGGCTACTCACTTCATCCTCCATAAGCTCTGTCTTTGAAACTCGCGCAACTCGCCTTCTTCTTTGCTGAAATGTATATCTATAGGTGTAGAAGGTGCAGAACACCATTTGATAGCATTGTTTTATGCTTTGCACACTTGGATCGCGTGCATCATGGTAAGCAGGCTTCGAGTTTTGGATGCGCTTTCGTGTATGCATACATTGCTGCGCACATGAATACAGTTGCAAGTAATAGTGGCCTTATGCAAAGGCCTGCGCATTAAGATCAGGTCATGAATGGGTAGAATTGTTGGAAATTGAATGAGTATGCTTCATTACTAAGGACGAAGATTTGCGTAGCACGTGGTCAAGTTGGGCAGATCGCGAAATGGTTCCAACATCTCATTTTACAGATATTTGATACATTTCAGCTTCTATGAGACCCCATTGCCCGGTGTGCTCGAGGTTCTACGATACCCTCGGGTTTCTCTTACGGCACCAAAAAGGTGAGAGAGATTGACAAGTTCCCTTTTTATTCTTCCTTTATTGTTACTTATGTCAAAATTGACACAAGCACTTTATCTCAAAATCCAAAATAGCCTGGAAGCACAATTCGTGCTGCGTGTGTCTTGATCAATTTGATAACTTTGATGCATACCTCCATCATTTCATTGGATCACATATTAGTGAGTTTGAAGTTAGTTTGAGCTCTGTTGCTCAGCCACAGCTTTGGCGACCCACGCGAACCTTCTCTAATCTTATACTTTATTGAACCATACTGCAGTGGTGAGAACGGAGGATTCACAAATATGTCTTTACTGCACTGAGTGCTACGCAGAATTTAAGGCGCTGGAGGCACTGCAAGAACACATGCACTCTCATCATTTCTGTAGGCATTGCTTGTTTCATCATGCATATTCTACAATGATTTATATTATAAGGCCCTAATCCTCTCCACTTTACAGATATTTGGCTTGCGTTCTTTGCCTGAGATGACCGTAATTGCCATTACGTCGACAAAGTTAGTGAGTCAGCGATCTATATATCAATTCATCTTCCTTTGAATTGGGTCTGGCGGCTCGATAAGGCGGGCGCATTCACTGCGTGAAGACTGTTAGCATAATGATGAACAGATTTTGTGTTAGTATTAACATGAAATAATCTAACTCTGTGAGGCTAAGTGATTGTGGATTGATTGATATGACTAGGTGCACATTAAGCCGCATCGCAAGCTGTCAATTCTTATCGGCAGTTTGAGTAGTACTTTTAAATACTATGCACACCTAAATGCAAATATAATAGTAGCATGCTCGTTTTTCTACGTTTTAGTGCAATCAAACAGGGTGGCTTACCTCATCGCTCACTGATATATAACAAGCTATGACCGTCATCAGTTGTCGTGCGCTCAACACAAGACGTTTTTTGGTATTTAATACTGCTTTTTTCACGATGGGTAATGTCACTCGTGAGGTTGGATTTGCACTAGAATATTGATGAATTGAGGTGTAAATAAGATTCATAATGTACTAAAAGGGCTGTTGCGTGTACTTGGACACATTTAAGGACAAAGATAGCATACTAAGGGCTTTGCCATGTTCAAAGCTGAATTGAGGCTTTACAAGCTATCATCATACCCGATAAAACTTGACAAGAAAATAATGAACTTCTGCCAGGAGCGGTTTTCTTTCAGTGTTCATATTTGACCTACATTTAATCGTAACTGCATAAGCGAAGAATGCGAACCGTCTTATGTGCATGTAGGTTAGCTATTTACTGACCTTTGAGAGGCTTGCCACATTATTCTGTAGTGATTATATAGATGAGTGTTAAAGGCAGACACGATCGGAAGGACAAAGTACGGTAGCCTCTTCCTGCAACTTGGTTGCTCTGGTTCCTATGTCAAAGGAAATAGCACCTTTTTAGTTTTTGCCTAGGTTTTGGTTCGCTCCTTAATTAGGAGTGAATAATACGTGCTATCATACTTTAATTTTTCAGAAATTTATCTTTTTAGTTAAATTAAAATGGACTGGCAACTCATTCTCAAAAGAAATTGGTGGTTTTTAGGGCAAAGGTGTGCAGGAATATCTGTCATTGTGCTGCATCACGTTTCCTTGATTCGTGCATTCCGCAAATGGGGTTGCATTCATCAGCATGCACCAAGGAATTGTTGCCATTTATATAAACAGCATCCACCTACGAGTGTGTACACCTTAGCAAATAATGTTATCTGTCTCTGGCAATGCGAATTCGCTGTTATTTCTTTACTTAGACATGGAATCAGCCATGAGTCAGGATCCCACTTGCGTTAGCACTCCTTAGCCTTACCTTTTTCTTTATGCCTCTGCCTATGAACGTGCTTTAAACTTAAAAAAACAAAGATGATAAAATGAAGGCACAAACTGCTATAATGAATTTGAGCGGGGATATGATAGCGTATAGTAATGCGGCATGCAGCAGTCGATGTTGAATAGCATTGGTGAGCATGTCTCTCGTCATCGCGATTATATTCTCCCTATCAGTTAGTGTGGAACTCCATCAGTAAAACGTGTTGCAGGGTCTATGGTGGTGCTGCGTCCATTATCGAGAGAAAATGGCTTACATTGAGCTGTGAGTTGGTATTGGGATACATTCGATTCTGCGCCTCTTCATTTTGGCCAAACATGGGCATCATAATGTGTGATGGTGAGAAGTAATGTAAATGTTCTGCTTTGATTCCGGTTTTATTTAAATGAGAAAATAAGAAGTTGCCTTATTTCATGCCACGACTTGTTATGTTTTAAGGAACATCGCTGAGAAAAATATCGATTGAGGTGGGAAGTCGAAGGGTCGAAATGGAAAGCAAGCGTTATCAAAATAAGCAAATACGCCATCTTGAAGCCTTTATCTTGAGCAAACTTAGGGTTCTTACATTAGGCATGTGTTACCGTTGCAATGGCCATTCTAATATCAGCGGACAATTTTGTTGGAACGACGAAAATGGCATGGCTACAGAAGCTGACGAATTTGAAGAAGGTCGAATGGTTATTGCATCTGTGAATTGTCATAAGTCCTTTCAAGTGAGAATAAACAACTATAATCTTTCTTTGCACACTTTAGGGCTTTGCTAATGCGGACTCCTTTCTGATGCGCTTTGCTGAGCATTGCCTTATACTTGGTATTTATCAATATAAACAGCTTTAATGTGGCGACCATTTATTTATGCAAAGTCAACTTGTGCTGAAGAAAAAGGTCGCAATTTTCACATTGTGCTTAAAGAACATAAAAGCATTACAAAATAAGCAAAAGGGTTGATTGTCTAAGTATTTTGCGTTTTCCTAATTAAATCTGACAAGAACTTTTTTCGATAAAACGTGCGCTTGATTTAATAGGCCAGACTTGAGTGCCGATATCATGGCATGAACTTATTACCCCATTCTGGAATCAATAAATCGTGTGGATAAGTGGTAATTTAGATTCACTTCAGCAGCCACATCAATGCCTACCCAACCACCTGCTGAACATTTGCCCAGGCATGGTAATCCACCTTCCCGTTTCACTTTATCTTTGCTTTGACGTATCTTGTCTCTGAGTATCCAATGTTGAGTTCTGCCACTGAAAATTAAAGGCTGAGCAGTCATTGTTGGGAAGAAGCGTACGCAATCATTTTTTGGAAGCGCGTGGTGGGAATACAAGACACGATAATAACTCAAAAAAGTCCTGACTAGTTTATTAAAGATAAAGAGTATACGTACTTAAAATCATGCCAAAATCGTGACAATATCAATTGCACTTAAGGAGACTGACAACTATTCGAATAACTCAATTTTTGCATCGACCGTTTAAAATGGCACTTTTTGCAAAGGTCCCGATAATTATTCATTCTCAGTTAGTGTGAAGTCCACGCCTACCATACTCTTGGCGGGATGAATTGCGACAAAGTTGTTAACATTTTCGTCATGACGCATAGTTTGTGTACCATTTTCTGCATCCGCCTAAACGGTGCTTTAGTAATGTTGTAATAATGCCGACACTCAAATGGGTACTTGATATATGCAGCAACTCGATTCAGAATTTCGTCGATACGGTCTTTTCCCCATATTTTTAGGGGTGACAAATCGGATTGGTGCTTAGTTTTCGAATTAGTCAAGGTGCCATACTGTTAGAGGGTAAAGAGTGACTAAATAAATGCTACTGCGTTTCTTTATCCAAAGCTGAACAACGCACGATATCTGGCAATTTTAACGCCAAAGATTATGAGGTACTCACAATAAATTTCTGCGCCTGCTATGGCATATCAAAGTACAAACAACAAACCTTTGCATACTTTACGAATCGCGGCGATATTGCTGCGGTATAGTCGGCTGACACAGACCAAGCATATCATGGGTATTCGGCTCTAAGTTATTGCGTTTTCGGATATTCATAGTCCTTTCTTGCTAGGAAATTGGCAGCTCTCCTGCCTAGCTTAATAAGTTTTACCAATTCGTTGGTTGTTACCTATGCATATGAGAAGTGTAACAAGAGCAACTATTGTCTGTCGCATAATGTGAATTAGTGCATGTTACGCATTCATCAGGATGTAAGGAATTATGAAGGAGAAGAAGGTGAATTATTAAAAACGCAAAAATTAAAGACAAAGAGGCAATGCATTGTTCCACTTTCTCAGCAGAGCAATAGCCAAAACAATATCACTGCTAAGCTTGTGGTGACAAGCGTTCATTAAATAATCTCTTAAGCAGGTTAAAGTGGTCATAGCTGAATTTCCCAACGCTAAAAATTGCCTTTCTTACGGTTTCAGTGAGTGTGTACTATCGCTTTGCATACAACCCACTAAATAGACGAGACAGGATCACTTTGTTCAACCCAAAGCTGCTCGCTGTTAAAAGTACGATATTCTCATGCGTGCATCCTCTTGTTGATCCCAAAAAGTTATGTAAATCAAAGGTCGTGCTTAGTGCTTCAAATAAGAAGAAGACAATAATAAGTATGGCAATATTTCCGCCCATTCATGTAATAAGGCATTTAGTTAGAAGCTCCCAGAAAATTTTCAATTCTCTAACGCATCCCATGCACCCAAAAGAGAACCTCAAAGAGAATACTTGTGTACGTGGAAGCACTGATATCTAATCACTTAATAAGTAGTTGCAAGCGATAATAAGAAATAATAGCATTCTTAGCGCGTTCAAAGCGAGACAGGTGTAGAGGAGGGCATGTGTACCGCCAACTAGCGCCGGTGTAAGCACAACCTCGGTCGTGTTCGCTGTTTACCGCCATTGGTGTGGCCATCCCTGCGGCAACGCACACGGCGACCTACATTGCGGCCTCTGCACAGACCACAATGCCTACTTCTGCCCACATTTTGAACCCTTCACAACCTCACCCCCCGGTGCCCGCTTCCACGAATACGAGCATGGCTAACTTCCCCAATCCATTTCTCCAGCTGCATTTGCTTGTTTACCAACTGACTTCTGTTTGATATCTATTCTCTCTTTTTACCAAGCTGTGTTCTAGAGGGTAGGCAGTCTCAGCAACTGGTCCTTTTATATCCGTTTATTAAGTATGCAGTAAACAAAGTCTCCACCAATAGCCGTTTCGTCATGGTGAGGCAACAAATCGAGTTTTCCGAAAGAGGGCGAAGCAGATCTGTCTCACCGGGCAAATAGGTAGTCATCGATCTCGTTAATTAATTTAAGAATGAGCACCTTTGCGGCCTGTGAACAACTTAGCAAATTAGTTACCAACCGTTCACTAGCGAAACACGCTCAGCGATTTTATTCGAAGTCATAAATTCGCTCAGTCTTATTCACGCTTATGTGATCTCATTTCATTGCACTTGCCATGGAGAGGAAATCAATGAGCGCTCCTCTGTTGCTGCAGCTGTCACAACTCTTTGCCTAAGTAGACAAAACCTTTTTTTCGCTATTGCGGCATTTGTCCATGCAGTTATTGTAGAGGTACATGGGAAACAGTGTGATGGGAAAATTTAGCAAAGTGGTCAAATTTTCCGGTGCATTTGCATTCTAGATGAAGAGCTAGTCTTTGTATTATTTTATTTGATGCAGTCACTGAAGCGACTTCTGCAGGAGAATGCCAAGAAAAGTCGTCTTTTTATTGCTTGGTAAGCTTGAGCCAACATAAATGATTAAAGGCAATAAAAATAAATCAAGTCGAAAATAGGGGGAGAAGGGAGCGTCCGTTGCGAAGTTTTTCGATATTGGTTGGCATTGCCCACTGACAAAAGACGCTGAAAAATGGAAATATTTCCAAAGCACATCATTTCATTCACGTCAGGCTTCATTTGCTTCAGTGAAAATTAGCACTGCTGACGCCGCAGCCAGGCTCCCACTTCTGTTGACATGGCGATTTAAACAGTCGAGTAACTTCTGGTCGATATGGGTACAACCACTTTTACCCAAAATCTTTTTCCCCAAAACAAAGGGGAATATTTGATTTTATCAGGGACACTGAATATCCATTCCATTGAGAAGTGGTAAAAAAGGTGTTGATCTATCCGCGCAGACACACTAATTTTAAGACTATGTTCCATCAAAACTTGAATCGGCAAATGAAACATATGCTGTCCAACGCTTGGTTTGATGTAATAGCACACAGATGTCAATGTCTTGGGGGCAAAACTTTTAACCAGGAAGTGCATTGTCACTATTCGGCCAATTTGTTTATGGCCTTCGTTTTGGCATTTAGAATAATGCACACCTTTGTTCACTCAGGATGTGTGCATTCAAAGATAAGCCAGTCCATGGCAATGGGCGCATCTCATACTGCTTCTTTTCATTCTCTTTTATTTGCTCCCATCGAATCTTTTTATAAACAATGGCAGCAGGGATTCGGCATAAGGGTCCTAACTGGTACATCTGTTTAACCTAGCTTACTAATGTTAATGATAAAAACTGGCTATTTGCACTCTCCGACTACAGATGAGGCCCACGTTCGTAAAATTTTGATAAACAGATGGTAGACTGAAAGAATTTAAATCGTCAGCTCCATTGCTCATTAGAGCTTCGGATAGACGTAATGAAATGTTGCAACCTTTCTGTCGAGATGACAAAAGTACTTAGGAGATGTTTTAAGGCAATCATTCTGCTCTTGATTCCCAGTTTCGGCATTTAATTTAAAGACCATAATCGGCATCGTCAGTGCCACAGGGAAGTAGTTCTAAATCCGATGGCTTAGACTCTCTATTCTCACTGTCAGCTGTTTGCCAGGAACAGCTGGATGCGATTGAATATTTAAGAGTGGGGATGAGGATTTATTTGCAGTCAAACTCGTGGCTATTTAGCCGGTGCATCTTCACCATAGCTGCAGTTGAAGGCATCCCCTGTCTAAGTGTGACTTCAGTGCAAAATACCGTAGGGTTAAAATCACTAGCAATGCTATGTCGTCAAGATGCTGTGAAATAAATGCGTAAGCTATGCCTTTTCCAATGGTGTGGTAATAAGATTTAGCTCAGCAAGAATCTTCCTCGATTATTCTTTTTATTTAAATAAAGCAGTCCATGGACCCGAAATGCATTCCGAACGGTAAAGGATGATACCTACTTTTACAAGCCACTGATGTATTTGTTATAGTTGGCTACTCTATTACACCAGTTTTTGATCATTAAGAAGCACATTATGATAGACACATCTGAGCTTCTTGACGATCAAGGAGTAGGATGACTGATACGATACTTTGGTGTTTCTCTTAGTCGGTGGAATCGCTAGCCTAGCATCGAATCATTCCTGCCCAATTGGCATTAGAAATGGAAAGTTGCAATCATTTTAATGCCTAAAAACTTCGTCCCGCACATCAAATCTGTTCTTAACACTAATTATTGCAGGACAGAAATGTCAAATACAGATCAATTAGTAAGATATGGATTCATTTTCGGTGGAACGATTTTCAGGGACGTGCAATAGGCAGCTCATTGCTTTTTTCACTCTATGCCCATGCCCTGAAGATCAGCAAAACGCAGTCTTCTCATTGGTGATAAAAAGTAACAGGACATCGGTTCAAGCACACTAAACCGAAGGCATCTTAAATGCTCAGTGCATTAAAAGTTTCTCACTGACAGGCAACTTATTGCCCTGCATAGGACTAAGTGAGCTGTGGTAAACCCTACCATATGTCTGCATTTGCCGAATGCAAGACTATTACTCCTTTAAATTTTAATTTCTCGCACCACTTGGGGACAGACCCAGGTGGTGCCTTTGCCTTAATATTTGACTTGCTCAAAGCCTTGTTGCAGAATCTCTCGTGTCTCGCCTTCCTTATTGCCGAAATGGTCTTCCATGAATGTCCAATGTGCTCCGCCTTGTCCAAGACCGTCACCTTATGCCGAGTGCACATGATTCGCAACCTTCGCCGTAAGTGCCTTTTAATTTTGAGATAAACTTCCACATTCGCACACATACCTCATGAACTATCGGTGTTGGTAAGGGGTTGTTAATCTACTCCTATCAAGGCTGCATAATATTTTGCAAGGCCTAATATTAGAGATTAATCTTACCAATTCAACTGCATGAACAATCCTTCTCTTTAGTAGCTTCATTTAGTAACATATAGATTAAAATGCATTAATATCATTCAAAGAAGAGCTGATTTACTGACTGGAAGACCTTTTACGACAGCTTTCTGGATGGACATTGCCAGACTCACCGATTAGGCGCAATTCAATGGTGTTGTTCAACAACTCTCATTTAGGATGGCTTTGTAAAAGGCATAATCCAATTGCAATTAATACATTGAGGTAACGTGGCTCCTTTACTGACTGTCTAAGTTTAAAGTCGTACTGTTAAAGACATCTTTAGAGGAGGACCCTTTCTTCTAATTCATGATGGAAAAATGCTGACATTCTGGGTCGGTTTCACTTGCCAGCGCAATAACTGTCCCTCTTGACTTCTTTTATAAAGAATAAAGAGCAGTAAACTGACGTCGTATTCACAAGTGCCCTGCATCATACTGATCTCCTAATGGGTTGACCAACGCGCACTAGCTTTGAAATAGTTTGTCTTATCGACCGACCGAGTAACCGATGGAGTGAGGCAGATGGGCCAGCAGTGGTGCGGACGTTGAGAGCAAATGCCTACAATTTTTGTGCTGTGAAAGACAATTTCCAGTTCTGATCGAAATTGTACGTAAATGCATATTAAACGCATATCAGATCATACTAAGGGCTATGAAATTACACTCATTGTTATGCAACGTATATAAGCGTTGACAAAATAAACTGCACGAGACTAGGTCTACAAAAGCTTAAAGAACATTTATTTTTGGCAGTAAACAACTGAAAATGAGGCCAGCGTGTGCCTGCCGCTAATGCCGATTTCTCTTTTCTAACTATTCATTATTGAACCGCTTATTAATTATGTACAAAATAATAATTTAAAATGACCTGCTTTCACCATTTATTTTAATTTCACTAAAATTTAACTTAAAAGCTCATCACGCATTTATTCTCTTTCATAAATTTGCAAAACAACAAGGTGCATTTATGGCGAACTTTTGACGCCTTGGACCATAACTAGTTGACGGATAACAAGTCTTTCGCAAAACGCCCCGTGAGGACTTAGACTATTTTAGTTAAAGCATCCTATTGCTGCTCTTTTTTAACAAAAATAAATTATAGCGGAGAATTTCGAATTATTAAGCATAATAGTACAGCATAAAAATGGCGAATCTAACGCGAGACGGATTCACCCCCTGAGCAAAAGAAAGGGCTAATATCTGTAGTTTTGTTTGTTGTTTAATAATTAAGCGCAGAGACCTTAAAGCCAATGTCTCTCAAATGTGACTTTTACTCAGAAATCCAAAGTAAGCTACTATTTATGAAAAAATTTCACTATCTCATATGGAGAGATTTGTGTAGAAATTGGGCGTTGCAGTCAAGTAGATCACATAACCCAGTCCGTGATTGACTATCATGCATTTTGGTCACAACTGGCGGCAAACGCACAATTTTACCTCTAACTACTCTTTTGAATAGTTCAGCGGTTTGTCGCACCCGCGTTTGCTGCTATTGCTACCACGTGTATTGCTTTTATGCAACTTTCCGCAGCAGTATATTTCACCCTGGTAGCAGCCATGCAATTTTATTATTGCGCTCTCCATGCTACCAAAAATCAGTGCATTTGCAATCCTTTTAAGGCCCATTTCGAAGAAAATTAGCCCTTTTAGCTGACTTAAGTTATTCTTCCATCTCTTTTCTGCTTCCCCAGGTGTTTGGTTCCAAACTTCTCATTCATTATTTACCTGACAGCTCAGATTTGGATGCCGTTCTTGCTCCCCTTGTATTTGGATCGAACAGATGTTCAATCCAACTTGTCAGTTGGGACGCAGTTTTGCCGCTTATTCATGAAATCAACATGCGATGTTTTGGCGGATGCACTGGTATTTAGGTTAGTGCTGCTCCTTGACGCAGTGANACTGGAGAAGGAAAAGGGATAGGAACTTTTCAAATCAAGAAATACTTTTAAGTCGCATTAAAAACAGACTTTGGAAAATCTCTGTTACTTCCTTAGGTGCAAGATAAATTAAATGCTTAATTCTAGTGTGCAGTTTGAAGTTTTCGTAAAAGTTGCTACAAAGTAGCCATATTTTTAAAGATTGAGAAGGCACTACACGCATTTAAAACGCGTTTTGGCCTAAGGCACACCTTCATGATCTCTGAACTGGGTCAAATCACTTAACGCCTGCAAACGTGACTCCTACTTGGCTGGAAGGGTGAGAAGCAGAAGTCGACCGCGTTCAAGTCAAAATACGAATTAGATGTCTGCTTTATAGAAGCGAATGATGTTTTTGAAACCGCTTTAGTACAATCATTGTGACGCCGTCGTAACATTTTTGCCGCGCTTAAGAACACAACCAGAGTGCATAGCGGTTATGAAAGACTTGAGCAAAGAAGTCTGCTTTTGGACTAAATGCAGGGCAAAGTTATTGAACGCAAGTACAAGTATGTAACGCATTCTTCCAAAATCGGGTAGGTTAAGATCTTTAAGATCCTTTAGAGGGATGATCGAACGGCCAACGTTAAGTACAATACCTCGCACTCGAATTCACCTTAGGTGCAGTTTTGCTAACTATAGCAAATCCTACTTCAAGGTCTGGAAAAAGAGAAGTTGAGAACTGATATTGGCACAATTTCATGAACCAAGTGAAAGAAGGCCCGTTGTGAATCATCAATTATCTTAGTCTAAAACCGACCTATTTGGTCGGAAGTTATTCCTAAGCGCTACTAACAAATCGCCCAAAATTAAGTAAATTTCAATCCTTCGGTCTAGGATTATGGTAATTTCGCCATTTTAAATTCACAAATTGCCTAAAATGATTATGCTTCCTATAAATGCTATAAGCTAATTCAATTTTATGCACAAAATCCACTAGAGTAAGCTAAGGTCATTAGTGCGGAGAGTCTGTGATTAGCACTATGGCGCTATTAAATGAGATGGCATTAAAAAAATTACAAATAAACCCATGAGATTGCCTTAAAGCCACACTAGATGAAAACAGGGAGGCATTTTGCTTTCCCGTCTCGCTTCTTAGACATGGTTTCCATTAAGCTTTACTTTAACACTCATTAATTAAAGTACGCCTACACATCAAGCTCGGTTACCCACCAGGTCTCGCTGGAGCAGGGTTTAACCGGCCCCACACATGCCATGCCATAATTTCCACATTATTGAGCCGAACCCTCACAGATGTTTTGTCCCAAAGCCCAAAGAATTGTTTGAGCATAACTGTACGTCACTCTAATAGATTTCTTTTGGACGGATTGTCTTTTCGGAAAAGGTAATATTGCATGGTATGGTTTTAACAAGAATTAACAGTGTTCCTGCTACAAGTGTTTGAAATACGCTTTGTGAGTATAATTAGTCATATCTAAACCAGGAGAGACTTTGCCATGTGCATTTGATTTTAAGGGATAAGGGGAGTGTGCTGTTACATCGGTGGCCAAGCTGGTGAAACCAAAAGGCACTATATTGAGGTAACTATCACAGTGGTTGCATGCCATTGCTGTAATAGCAAAACTTAGAGAATTTTAGCCCTGACAATTTTAATTCAAAGCCATGAGTACATAACCTTCTTCATACTAAAACTATCTACGGTATGGTGATTAGTTGTAAAATTCTGTTATTATGAAATTCGTCGCAATCATGTTTAGTGCGATCCCCAATCTAATAGGTACAATATGGTAGGCAATAGGTATATGGACTCCCGATTCGTGCTAAATCGTTTTGCTTACCGCAGCTGAGGATCGGCATTAGTTTCATCTGCGTTCTCTACGTGGTAGTGAGATATGAATAATTAGCATATGGGCATGAAAGATAAATATTATACTTACGCAAATTTAGTCATTTAAGAGCTAAAGAACAAAAAATCTAAAGCAAAGGCCCCTAATAAAGCACAAAAGTTAATATCACCACTTTCATACAACAGCAGGAACCATCTGCTAGTTTGTAGTCACGTTCGCCATCTAGGCTTACACTTGAATAAAGTTTATGCTGATCAGCATGCTAAGCCAGAATAAGGCAGATCACTGGACTTTTATTGGAAGGTTTACAACTAGATTGGACTGCCAAAATAGTTACTTGTGCCTCCCAAATGTCTCAACCGCGTCAAATGCTTTTTTGCTAACATGCACTAAATACTTCCATATCCACGAACAGAGATCATTTTAATGGTTGTCACTACAAAGCAGCGCTGGAAGTTCAGCAGTGTACTCCGTATTGCAGTTTAAAAGGATCTAGGTGTGTGACCCGTGGAATGGGAAGAATGAATGGTATATAACTATAAAAATTCAAGCAGTTTAAGTGAACAAACTTTTGAGATAACTAGAGCATATAAGTGCTAAATTGAAGTTTCTGATCGTAATTTTTGACTAATGCCTGCGGACTTGTCTTGCCGTCGCGTGTAAAGCAAGAATGGAGCCTCTTGAGACATTTTGTTGCTGAACAATCATTAAGACCTCTTTTTTTAGGATTTGATTGTCAAAAATCGAGATCAATTTTCATTCGAGCCTCTGTTCTGATCGTCCTTTGTATGCCAAACACAGACTCATGTTTCTAGTACATTTTGATGCGTTTTGCGCGATGTCTGATTTTATGGATTTTTGTAAACACTTGCAGTTTTAAAAATGGGTCTTATTATTAAGCGCAGCACTTTTGTATTTGCTTACGTACGGCTTTTAGCGTTTTTTACTACATTTAAAATTTGCTTGTTAACTCAGTGCTTTTGACAAATCGCTTTGATAGTGCAGAACCAATTGCAACACTTAACCATGTTGGCCAATAATATCTAATTTTGTCTATCGAAATGTGTAAAGTATTTATTTGTTTTATTTTACATGGCAGCAGGCTGGCTTGTTACCACCCGTGCGTAATAACGACTGCAAGTTTTGGCCATGCGAACATTTTGAAATTTGCTCCGGCATAATCAAGGGACAAGCAGTGGATAACTCACTAGTAAACATAGAATGTCAAGGCAAAAGCATACCTTGCGGTTCTAAAATGTGCATCGTTAACCTTTATTTTTCTCTCTGAACTACGTTTATGTTGTTTTTTGGGAGCGAAGTAATTGTTATTTGGATTGCTCATGACCCCCAGTTTATTCTAGAAACCGGCGCATCATGTGGTATAAACTTTCAACTTATAAGTTGAGAACAAATTTTAACAGGAATTTTACATGCTTCTATTTGGACGATGGTAAACTCCTGGTAAGTCAATTGGTTTGGCGCAGGAAGATATTATAGTACAATGTGTCAGCGGCTCCCACATATTTTCCTTAAACCTTACCATTCTTCGTATGTGTGCATGATTTCGGAAAACAGTCCCCTCCTAAAGAACTTTGTGAATTGACCCTTATCGTTTTCTTGAAGTTCCATTATTAGAGCCCTAGCAAGTCACCCTCATGTTCAATACAACCTTGCAGAATACGATTAGTTCCACAAAATATTTTCTTAAACAAAGCGCATTGGGTTTTTTCTTGCGTAAAAATGCGACATCGGATGTCGCACATCTGTTTGACTTTCTAAACGTGATGTGCAGCCTACCTATGCCTTATCATGGATGGTGGCAAATCGCCCTCCCTTATAGGAGATATTACCACTAGAACCCTCTATTTTGGTACTTTTAGGATCTACTTATTTTGTTGTTTTGTTTGAAGCCTTTGCATTCACTGAATGCACCGAATAAATTATGCATATCATCCATAATATTAGAACTACATCAAGAACTAAAAGTTTTATGCTCTGAAGTGTGTTTTGCCCTAAAATTTGTGCCCTTTTGATGGGTACTCGGTTATGGCAAAAATGCCGGCAACAGCATTTTCAGTAGTGAATTTTAGCTGCGCATCAAGTCACGGCCTTAAATATTTTGATTGGTTGCAAACAGCGAAACAAGGTTACTCTTTAAAGAGCACGTGAGTACTTTTTAGGCCAAATTTAATTCTCGAAATGGTGGATTTTATGAAACGTCAGGAGGTCATCTATGTTGAAACACATAAGGTAGACACGGGTTCGTGCCTAAGTGCGGTGGAAACTCCAAAATTACATCGGGCAATAATTTACTTAACTAGTTCTCTCACTTTTGACATCAACCGGTAATTGCTCAACTTGTCGTAGAGGTGACATCTTGCGTTTCGCTAACTTGGCATGAGCAGAGAGATGTACTCACGAGGATGCAAGTGTCTGGCCGCGACCTGAGTAGCTTACAACCATCTGAGTCTTTGCAAAGGCATGATGGTTGGCCGTTCTCTGGCCTTATGTGACCTGAAATCACATTTTCTGACTCGGCAAAATGTGCCACGAGACGCAAAATTTTAATTCGCTGCGCTGCCTCACTCGCAATCCTCTCTGACCTCATATAAACACGTACTGGTACCACCACGGTCACAAGTCTTAACAAGCGTGGCATAGCAGAGCCTAATTTGATAAAAGTGCAGCTGTTAGACAGGACTTGAGTTAAGGCTACCAATGTAAGCATCGACGTTAAGCTGAGTCTGCTTAAAGTCCTAGAATCATAGGTGCCTGATGTTTAGATTTTTCAGCGAGCAACTGTCAACTTCAGCTTTAAGACTAGACCTGTTGCGACCAACAAAAAGATGCAGGTAAACTGTAGCATCAGAGCCAATGGTAGAGTTTTAGGTAATATGTAAGATAAATCACTTTGGAGTAAGGTTCGTCCAGTTAGATAACATTCTTTTCTACGCCGTCAATTTTCGCGCTGGTTTTACAGTAAATAGCCACTATAATACTAAATTTTACGACCAAATCAAGTCATTAGCGCTGGTTAGGGGTAAGTGCTGTAGGAGCTATTGTAATGAAATTTAGGACTTGAGACAACCAGGAGGAAAGTGTTCACTTCATTTTGAATAACCACATTAGGCAATAAACCAGCTTGATTGCATGCCTTACTGATCCCATTCATTTTCAAGGCGTCATGGACAGGCTTCTATAGTAGGCTATTTATATGGATGCATACGTATGATACTAAGAAGAAGATCAAACTTATTCAAAATGGGCTCAACATGAAATTATATCATCGCAATTTAAACTTTTATCATGGTATATAAACTAAGATCAACAATCATGAGTTTGATCCTTATCAGGGCTCGAAGACCTCAAACAGTAGTGCTTGAAGTCATTATTATTTGTTTCACTGGGTTTAATTTTGTCCCCTCTGCAGAATTTCATTGCTTGAACTAACTGACATTGTGTTGTTTACATCTGGAATGCGTTTTATAACAAGTTTACGCCGCGGGGATATAGTGATAGGCTAGCGACACCGATTCTTCATCATTGCCCTTTTAATTCATGCCCTGTTAAAACCGCTTAATCTGTAGAAAACGATTAAAATATTTTGTAAAAAGATTCTATTTAGCATGTTTTTAAATTAGGAGCCGTTAAAAGCCGACGGGACTTAGACAGCATTTTACACATTCACTTATGTGCGTGCTTGTCCAACGACGAATTGAAACAAGGATTATAGGTGAATTAAAGGTACTTCATGCATTTAAAACGGGAGGTAAAATTATTGGCATTTCTGATGAGAGGCTCGAATCCTAGACATTCGCGCTACTAAGACGACGCATAACTTAATAAACTATTTCATCATCACCAATTTCCTTCCTTCGCTCCGTTCCTCTCCGCTCGTTCTACTATTATCGATTTCCACGCATTTGGTTTTCACATTTCTTCTCCTCCACACCTCCCTCCCTAATTTTCGTAGCTGACCTCTCCAGTTCAATCAGGTGCTATTCTTTGCCGCAGTGAAACATGGAATGATGTAGTCGCATGAATACAATCGATACAACACAGGCCAACTCGCCGCTCTCGCAACGTCATCCTCAGTCACATGACTAAAATCGGCACACCACAGGCGGATTCTCCTCTCTTGCGACGTCAGTCTTATTCACATGATTGCAGTCGGCAAGTTTGTGTTAGTATGTATGATCTGTGACATCCTTTAACCTAACATATTATATGAAGCATAAGAGCCTCGTCCTTTTTTTGAAAGTAACTTTGATCAATGTTTATGGACTACTCCAGAATTTGAGCCTGCTTTAAAATTGGTAGCCACCAGTTTTAAATTATAGATAGTTATAAGATTTTCGGAACCCAAATCTTAAAGGCCCTTAATGAGGAATGAAAGCTAACTGCACCACCTTGACGAAACATCAAAGGTCAACTGCGGAAAAGCAGTCTGATTAACCAGCCGTAATTATTGTATTAGTGAGCTATCCACAACCAAATAGAGCTTAACTCTATGCAGCGCCTATAGAATGAAATGTTCGCACTTAGAATAGCAGCAATATTTGGCCATTATCTGGAAGTGGGAATGTCATAAGAACTATAATTAAAACTTGTCAACAAGGCCGAAGTGTTGAACTAGCCACTTTTGTTCCTAAAAGTTCAATTGCGTAACTTGAATTTATGCGTGCTTACAATAACATCTTTGGAAGATTAATGCGCAGTGACAATTTTAAATGTTTCATCCCTGTAAATTATTGTTCAAAAATGGGAATCGTACTGCCCAATAAATATTTAAACAATTTCCTACGCTGCAAATGCACTCAACCTAGGCACGTAGTCTGTGGAATGTGCAGCCCTTTCCAAAATTGATGCGCTTAAGTAGTTTTGGGACGCCTTTATTAAAGAACACAAAGTAGATTTTAAGATGCGACATTATGCATTAGGAAAAATGAGTGGTCGGTGTGCTACCTCCATTGGCATGGAAGAATTTATAGAGCAGGCAGATGATCGACCTTGAAAACAATATCGTTCCATCCTAAGTCAAAGGTGGTCAAAACACATCCACTCTGCTTTTAAAATAGACAAAGGGGAACATTTCTTAATTTTTTAGGCATTTTAATGCAGATGAAGCAGTTAACTCAGGAAACATCTAGGTATCTTTCATGCATGATGTTTATGGATTATCGTCGTCAAAAAGTACCCAAATTTTATTTAAGTTATAAGAAACTCTTCGTGGACAAGAAGTCAAATCATACAAATATTCTCTCTTATTTCAAAATTCGTTTGAGCTATATAATTTGGATTATAATAAGAAGCTATGTGCTTCAGGTCAAATTTTTCATTCTTGTGAATCTTGTCAAAATCACTGCCAATTAGTTAAGGTTTTTAAAACCATTACTTAGACATATATGTACTTAGTCTAGAGTTATTAACTTTGATAATAATCTTGCGTTGGCAATTTGCGTTTGTGGATTCCTGAATGCATTGCGGTTTCAGTCATGTTTCATTTTTATAACCAAACACATTAATGCATTGCACTTCGAGTTTCGTTTGGCTTGGGAACAAAGTTCAGAATAAGTGGTTCTGCCGACCGGCAGTATGTCCGTAAGGGGACGTTAGCGCGCCGATCTCCTTAAGCAAGTATATTAGGGGTAATCTTCAGAACGAAACTTTCAGGGTGGTCCATGGCTAGTGTCGATTCGGTTGTTGATAGCTTTCTTGTAGAACACGGAGATGGGATATATGCCGGAGGTGGACGTTGCTCTTGACTCATCCGTAGCATGTGCACTTCCTTCGCACCGCTGATTCATGCCACAGGCGGTAGAGATCGGGGTGAAACCCTATAGAGTCGGGTTCGCTTCCCGCTGCCACCAAAGTAGCGTCCCGAGGCTACCTCGAAGGCAAATGAGGACAGAATGCCAGGGTTGAATATATATATTCAACGGACAGAGGGAAATAGGCAGCTAGAGCAATACGGCCACCTCTGTGTCCTTGGCCGAAAACAGTAGTTCCAACAAATAAAATGCTACATTGATTGCTTGCTTTCCAGGTGCCAATTACCCATGCGCATGAACCAATGCAATCCATTTTTGCTTCGTTGGCGAACCACTAATGACAGTAACCGTGTTATTATCATTGGGCCAGCAAAACATGCTCATTTTGCAAGTTTAGCAATTTACAATGCAAAATGGCTTAGAAAAATCCTCGTGGGGTTCTGACTGCAAGCACCTTTAAGCCTACACCAGTCAAAAGACGGAATAGAACCCATTCAGAGGGTCCATAAATGGAGATCGAAAGAAGGCCCAGCATACTGGCGTAGGACGTTCCTCTAACCCAGTGCCTCCGAATCGATATTCACACTCTCCAGGTGAGCGAGTTGTGACGAAACTCACAGCTGGAGTACAACTCAACTCAGTGGGGTGAGCAGACATCACTGCAGTAATTTTGCCCTTGCGGAATAGGTGTTCACATCTGCACTAAGTTCAGCTATAAAAAACTCATAATTTGCAGAACAACCGTCCCAATCATCCACCGTAGGGTGCCATGTTGCCTAATTGAAGCTTAAATTGAGTAAAATTTAAGGTAAGATTTGAGGAGGCGAAATGAAGTCGGTCAGTTACCGACGGTTCCAAATATCACCCAATCAGGGATTCGGACGCAATCTAGCACCTCCCTTGTACCTTATGACCTTGACCTTAAGTAATTTGACATAATGACTTGTCGAGAAGGATTTGTAATGACTTGAAATAATCTTTTTTGCTAAAGTGTAGATTTTGCACTTTATGTTCTTGTTACTTGCACTCGCATTGGTAATAGAGCGAGCTTAGCACTCTATCCATGTTGATCCCAGCGGTAAAAAGGAGAAAATGGAAGAACAATCTTGAACAAGTTGCCGTTGGTAGCGACCTAAGCTGCATATTCCTATTGTGATAGGTATGCATTAGGAGCAGGTAGTAAATTCCAGGCAACTTTAATGCTTTGGTTTCGTAATTCTACAGAAGTTGGCATTGTAGATATTCAGCCCTGTATCATTGCAATGGCATAATTACACCCCTACTTCTTTGCTTTCACATGTTTAAAAAAGCCAAAGTGTTCAACTCCTTTATGTAGCAATTACGTCTCAGCTGGCTTTCATTAGCTTTCAGCTTGCATCAGCATACACCTAAACATGAAAACATCTGAAATCGGATTTTCTGCCAGACCACACCAATTACGTGGCGTTGCAGCCGAGTATAATGCCAACTATGCCTCTCATTAACGGTTCTTCGACTAGACCTCTTCAAGTTGTTTTGCGACGGGCGTGATACAGGTTTTTAGTCTGTAGGACTTGTGCTTCAAGAGTGTGGGTAAGCCGCAATCAAGGGTATCCTTGTAGTCATCAGAAAAGGTCGAAAATGCATCGACGCAATAGTAGCGCTCTTAGTTATTCTCATCGACGAATGCTCAGTTGTCATCCGCCAATCGGTATGTAAGCCTACCGTGGGTGATGTTTTACAGTTCGCACATCCAAGTCGTTTTCCAAGTTCTATCTTCATGGCTGATTCATAATATCTGCTTTTCTTCATAAGTTTGTCAGATGCGGCAACCACCAAAGCGCGCAGACGCATCCGCGGTCAAACATGGTTAGGCTGTAAGGGAGTCTTCAGGATGGAGGCAATTTACATTTAACGTGTATGGGCCCATTGTGAGAGCTCTATTGGAATCACTCTTGCAAAAGTTCACACCTTGCAAATCAGTTGTCGAGACTCCGATGTTCCACTGCACTCTGATTCGCAAGGTGTGATGCATCTCAAGAATAAATCCAATGGAACTCATACTATGAGTACATACATGTCAATTCTAATTGCCTTCATTTCGTAGTCGAAGGGACAGGGAGAAGAATAAAGAAGTCCCCACAAATGCTGCCTTTGTAAATGACGAACAGAGGATCTAGAACACCGTCAGCATGAACCACAGAGGCATCGCCTATGGGTCAAAGAGCTTGGCTCGTTATACTTGAAGCGAACATCCTGCCACCACAATTTAATCTAGTAGTAAAAATATTTTGATTTCCTAGTTCCTATTCCTTATGACGCTTCTCCTCTGATATTGCTATCTGACTCGAGATTTCAGAAAGAAAGAGTAGGAGGCACTATAGCTCCTTGATCGCGACTTCTGCAATCGAAAAATTCGGATCTGCCATCTGATTCGTTACTTGTCGCTTATACCGCATCGCCCTCATTGACGGATCCTTTGCTCCAGACCCGCATAGGCAACACAAAAAGGTAGCGACACAGGAGACGAATTGCCTCAACCAGACGTGAGAGTATTTGCCGGTTTTATGTGCCGTGTCCACTTCAGTCTGAACAAAGAAAGGAGGGAAAAAGCGATTAAATGTGGTGAAGCGATTTGGTAGGAGTGTGGGTGAGATCGTGTTGGCGGAGGGCGGAGTTGAGATTAAATGAACGGCTGGCTAAACAACAAATGAACGAAGAATGGAAATGTCTAGTTGGTCGTCTAGAAGGATGAGTTAGGAGGCGAGGATGAAACGAGTGCGCCTTCGCACTCACATACACTCAAGCACACACACACGCACACGCTTCTACCTGTTTTGCGCGACATTAATTAATGCGACTCCTTAACAGGGCGGAAATGAAAGTGTGCAATGACACGCACAAACTTGGGCAAACAGACAGATAGGTGCAGATACATGGGGGAGACGGAGAAGGCGATCAAGGGCTGGAAGCTTACATTCTTACTCGCTATTGTAGAGGACTAGGTGGGGGCATTTTCTACTAAAAGGGAAAGAATTAGGCAGTGATATAAGCAGGTGAGTTTGACCAGTTTACAAGTCGCAAAGTGGAAGCGATACGCTCACCTTCGCTCTCGAAGAGGTGAGTGGAGGGTGGGAGGCGGCGTGGTGTAGGACAAAAGAGGGGCAGAAGGAAAGAAATCGTAGACAAGATAAAGATTTGAGTAGAGCGTGATTTGGTCAAATCTAGTATAATCTGTGCAAGCCTGATCTAGGTTATGAATCTTTGCTTTATTTAATCATGTCATAATCGGGAGTAAGTCCTGTGGCGAGATGAAGAGGAACTTACAAAGAAAGCGCTGGCAGGCGATGAGGTAGGAAGATGGTGCAGGAGAGAATTGATGATGAGTTCGGAGGAAGGGCAGATGAAAGAAGAGTAAGAGGCGCATGGAAGCGAGACGTTCTGGCGTCACTAAAGTGGGAAAATAAAGATAAGGAACTAAAAAGCAGGAAGTGTTCACTCCTTTTTCAGTGAAGTTAAATAAGTGGAACGCATGCGGTGGGAGATAATGGCGGAGAGCCCATTGAACGCAGGAGGAGGTAAAGGACACACTCTCCGAGGATGCTTTTAATTGGGGCATGAGGCTGAAGACGTAGACTGGAGAGCTCCTCTAAACCCTTTTCGAAGACATCATCATCCTTAATATTTGCGATAAAGAGAGAAAAGACCTCAGGTCGCATGGCATGGAGATGTGTTGATTTTATTAGACGGGCAAAATTCAAGTTTTGATGTTGACTTTGATGATAACGCGTGAGGCGACTCCAAGAATGAGGCATACACGATAGATCAGACAGTTCTGCCTACCTTCCTTTTCCTATTTTATGCAAGCCTGATGTAATCCAGCCGAGGTGGCTGGCCTGCTCTGTTCCGAACCAGCATAATCCAGTCAGATCTAGTTTAGCCTAGTCTCGCGTACCGTGCTACAGTGCCTATAGCGTGAAATATGGATATTGAGCTGCTTATCTGGTGATTACAAACGCATGTAGGCGACAATTGACTGCTTGTCCTCTGCTGTGGCTCCTCTGCTTTCTCTCTCATCTCAGAATGAAGTGAATGTGGCACATGAAACTGGTGAAAGCTCTCACGCTAGGTTTGGGCGATTTGGCTCCTGTGTCGCCACTGTTCTGCATTTGCACAAGCAACATAAAATAAAGGCGCTCCTCAATCAAAGCGATGCATTGAAAGTAACAAGTAATGAACCAGCTGACAAAAGTACTTTTCTATGCAGAAGTCTCAACCGGAGAGCTGCAGTACCTCCCACTCTTCCGCCTTAGAACTTCGACTTTAACAACGATATCGAAGAGGGAACGACATAAGCATTATTTAAATTCCCTTAGAAATGAGAAAGTCGACATTCAAGTCAAGAAGATACTGTCAGTTAGGGAAATCGATGACTCACCTCGCCAGGATTGGTACGAATCTAGCGAATGTGAGTTTCTGATGTGCATTCCCAAATTGCTGCTACGCATTACGAAAGTCACTATCAGTAAATGCATTTCTTAGGTGGTAGCAAATTAGCATGAATATTTAGCTAAAAGAGACAAAAGAATGATTGACGCAGAAGTGGAGGGATGAGAAGCCTTCTAAATGAAATGAGTGAGGGTAAGGTAGGGGAAGAGAGGATTGGAAATAGACTCATGGGATAACTCTACACAGTGCTGTGACGCGACGTTATTTATTTTTTCCTTCCGTTTCTAAACTATTCACTCAGTTACTCATCCATCCATGTGACTAAGTAAAAGGCGAACAAATTCGAATTTATTAATGGTCCCCTCGTAGCGGTCGGTCATAGTTTCCCTTTCCCGTGTGATTTACAACGGACATCAAGTAGGGTAAGGGGTGGGAATGGCACCAAAATGGATCGTGGACAAGATGTGAAAGAAAGCAAAAGTAGAGGTGGCAAGAGCAAAGTATTTGCATAATCCACTGCTAAAAGGGAAGAAAACAGTTTGGGAAGCATATACTATGCTCTTAATCTGTCAAGTAAAATATTCTTCTTGAAAATGCACTGCTCGTTTTACCCTAATCGAATTTACTTCCTTTGTACCATATTCTCACACATCCGCATTTTTAGTGTTCCAATCTGAACTATTCTAGCTTTGGCGTGGGTGCGCATATTTTACCCTACTTTCGCATCTTTTATTACCCTACTCTCTCAATTTTCTTTGCAAATATAGACAATTCACACTACAGATTTTATAATGAGAAATGCTGCAAGGACTGGCAGATTGAAGTAAGTTGCTGAATCTCATTTCTGAGTGATCGCGATCTACGCCCGTAATCTTCCAGCTTTCATTGCCAAAACAGACATTTTAAAATGAAAAGTTTCGCAATCTCTTTAAAAAAAGAACGATCGGCTGATTCTTGATTCTGGTCAATTCTGGAACAGCATGGATAAGAGTGAAAGGAGCTCTACACACTTGCTAGTCCTGATTTCACTGCCCCGACCATACCTGAATTGTGGGATCGTAAAGTGAGCACTACCACGAGCAATTGCAGCAGGGTGCCTGCTATCAAGTCCTAATACCGATCATTCCTGGAGTGAATTTGCAGATTTATGTGCTATCGATACTTTCTTTTGCGAAATTGGCTACTCGCACACCAAGCATACAAAAAGTGTCAGATCTTATCAGGAGAAATGCCGCAAACAATTACGGAAGGGAGCGATATGCTAAACTTCGTTTTGGATCAACGTAGGATCAAAAGGGACCAAAAGCGTTATGCTCTAGACTCTTGCTAAAAGCGTTTATAGAAAGAAATATGCACAGAGGAATTCGATTGTTTGAGTGTGTGCATTCGCGCATTGTCATTTTTCGCACCAACTTAGGCGCTCTTACCATCGACTAAAGCCTGGTTTTCGCGACAAAATACGTAAACTGCTGCAAGTAATTACTGAATGGAGTAGACTGCTGCGTTTTGAATCTAATTGATTCTGGACCTAAATGAACAGACTATGGCGCATTTCTGTATGCATGTGTCATTTCAGTTTTCTTTACCAAAAAACTTCCTTAACTATCGATGGTGTCCAAATTTTATCTTGCAACACGCGAAACATCATAGCTGCCAGAGACGGAAGAAGGAGCTGAGTACGAGAGCAAATAATTGCAGATAACAACCAAGGAAATATGTCATAGCTATGTGCCTATGCTATAGCAGTTTTCATATCTAGGTCGTTGATATTACACTGCGTCCATTCCCAAACATCAAATGTCTTACAATTGAACTGAAACTACTTGGAAGGGAAACAACCTAACCTATGTAGCCGAACCTTAGTTAATTCTAGATTAGAGTAAAAAGCATGACACAGCTGATATTTGCACTTCCCGCTATTTTCGTCACATCAAACTCTTTTTACAGCCGCAAGATAAAGTGGTGTAGTTTAACAGGATCCTTGCACTTTTAATGTTGTAGCAAACCGTCGGTAAGGGTCCCGTTGAAATCAGTTTCAGATCAAAGCAGGAATAGCATAAAACACAGCACGCTCGGGCTAATTTGCCATTGTTTCACATGTGTGCTATATTTTCTTCTTTTGCCTCGAAGACCTCAAGCTGCAATCCGGTAGCAAGTGAATAACTTGAATTGACTAGCATTTTTAAACATTGCTCGCAGATTTAGACTATTCAGCAATTCGTGTAAGGTAAATTTACTTCTCACTAATAAATAAAATCTTGGGAATAAAGCTTAAAGCCGAAGTATTAAGTAGCTATTGTTAACTTAGGCATGAGAGGTTTGCTAGGAAACCATGAATTACAATTTATTCTTACCTGAGTCATGTGCGAAGTAATGCCAACAGAGCGACCCTGATTCGAAATCAATCGCCGACGGCCTCATGCTCAGCTAATTATGTTTCAGTCAGACGCGATGCATTCTTGTTAATTTTCTATGCCGCAACGCCAGTTCACCAAGTAATCCTCAGTAGTTAGGACGAGTTCTCAAAATTACACTGCGCACCTTTGCCATGACCATGACAATGCATTGCAGCAACGAATTAAATATGCCGGAGAGGCAGAAAGCAATTAATGCTATTGACCTTAAAGAATGCGAGCGATGTTTGGTATATTCCTAAACGAATAAGTCGTATGAGCATTTTAGGGCGAGCTTTATCATTAATTATATGTATCAGCCAATATTTCGTACAAATTTTTATTTATTTGCATTTCGTTCTTTTGCCTTAAAACAGGATACAAAATAAACGCGCCTTATGCATTCCTCGCAAGTATAGCATCATCTTCAAATCAGAAAAAGAGATCGCCCTTGCTCACTGTAGCTAGAGCTCACAGTAAACATCGTTAGACAGTGTTATATGTCATTCTAGGCACTCAATTCCTCGTATCGTGTCCCACTACATGGCATAATAAAAAGCGAGAGACATTTATCCACTTAATTCATGCATAAGAAACATTTTAATGTGTAACTAGGCCCCAAATGTTCACGATGAAAAGCAATTACGGCGTGAGGATAAGCAGAAAAGATTATACAAAGTAATAGCAGTTCCTATTGAAAGTGAGACAGGCCCACAATTACGCAGCAATAAGGCGATACGCGCTTGCTAAAATTGCAAGCATTACTGCATCACGTGTTACAAGTGTCTTGTCAAATGTAAGCAATCACTGTGTTAGATTTAATTTCGGTCGCAACGTGAAACGGGATCCTAAGCACCATGGTATATCGAATTTTAGACCGGCTCACGCAAAATCGGGAACCTTAGTGTCGATGCGGGTCAACTGCAGGCTTGATATTGATCTTCTTCGATTTTAGAGATCAAGCGACGGCATGGTAGGCCCTTTGGTATCAATAGAGGTCGATTTGTAGATTTAATGACTTCTACTAGATCGGTAGGGAAGGGGTGGCACCGCTGATAAAGAGAGTCTTAGAGTATGCACAGCCTCTTTCCCTCTCTTCCGTTAATCAAGTAGATAATGAAATAGGGTATATCTTGCGACTTGTCGGAGTCATAGCTGTAGAAAAAATCCCCATGCCTCCACCTTCTCACACCCCAGCTTCACTTAATACGCGTTTAAAAACCCGTAAATATGTATTCCGCGTGATGCAAATTTCGCGTTTGATATTTGATGAGGAGACATAGATCTTGGTTATCTACACATTCTATTATAAAATAAAAATAAGTCTAGACATCGACAAGATTTGTTGCTGGACAGCATCGTTGCAGCGGTTCATAATCAATAAGAGAGCCTCTAACCACCCAGTCCAGCAAAATGAGCTACCCAAAAAGTGTGCTCAAAGCGCTATGACCGGTCGCCTGACATCGTAGTGGCAATGTTGATATAGCTATAAAATATAATCTGATTATCGTCTGAACATAATAAGCAGACGTCGAACCATGGAGGTTGTGCTACGTTGGTGCGGGTTAGTACACATGTGGGTGACGCTAGTGGAAGGCTCGCAGCGGCGTAGAGACCTCTGGTGTCCGTCCAGCCATGGAGGTAGTGCTGCATCGGTGTGAGTTAGTACATGCGTGTTGCAGCATAGTGGAAAGCCTGAGGACGCGCGGTTGCTGGCCCACTTTATTCATTTGTCCTTTTTTACTCCTCACCCAACATTACCCTCCTTCTCATTCTTCCGCCGCCTTCCCTTTAGCCAGATATATAAATTTGCTTTTTCGTTAGTCTGCGGTTTTTCCTCCCTACTTGTCGAGCAGCTGCGCAGCCAGTTTTACAAAGGTGTGAGGTTCTCTTCTATTTTTATATTGATTGTTTGTCGCAACATTGTTAAAGGCTCATTGCACCAGGTTGTAGCATTTTAAGTATTTTCGATTAAAGTGTCAAATTTCAGTTAGAAAGGTAAATTTGGACGAAGACCACATCAGAATTATGTCCAACCTCAGCGTATGGCTTGCACGCACCAAAGGGAAACGAAAAGGTTTGTAAACTCTGTTATTGGGAACAAGGAATTACACCATTGGGAGAAATGTCTAAGAGGCCGTGAATGTGGTCAGTACGTGATGTAGCCGAAAAAAGCCAAAGCCGTTATGCTTACGGTCACATTTATTGGATTAGCTATTGCATCGTCACGCAGTGAGTGTTATGAAGCCCAATCTCTGCACACTTAATGGGAAGACAAATCGCTTACAGCCGAGAAAGCATTTGACGCTAATAGGTTATTTCCTTTTAACGCGATTCCCATCGCAACATACATGAAGCAGATTCAGTGGTTCGGTACAGTTCGATACTTGTACGTACCCTGAGACTTGTACATCAACAAAGGCAGTCACTATTCATGGAAGCCTTTGCCTGATTTCTCACCAACTAGGCCGCTTAGGCTTGGTCAGTCACTTACTATTCGCAGACTAGGCATCACTTAAACCACCACCCAAAAGAGTTGGGATCACGAGAGCAACGTTGGAGATCTGCGAGCACGAGTATAGAGCTAAAAGGACAATAAGCACGAGGGTCACGTGGAACAATCAGAGACGAGGCGACTAGTATATAAGGTGACATTTCAGAGCACGCAAGTCAGTTTCAAAGAAAGCGGAGACAGCCAAAGAAATGGAGTGGGGAAGTTGGCCATGCTCGTATCCGTGGAAGTGGACACCGTGGAGTGAGGTCGCAAAGGGTTCACAATGTGGGCAGAAGTGGGCATTGTGGTCTGTGGAGAAGCCGCAATGTTGGTCGCCGTGTGCGTGGCCATGCGAGCAGAAGCCGCAATGGTGTTCGCCATGTGCGCAGCCGTGGGGATGGTCGCAGCAATGGTGGTAAACAGCGAACATGGCCGAGGTTGTGCTTACACTGATGCTAGTCGACAGTGCACATGCCCTCCTCCACACCTCTCTCGCCTTGAACGCGCTACGAATGTCTTTATTCCTGATTATCTCTTGCATCTAATTATTAAATGATTAGACACCTGTACTCCAACCGACGCGAGTCTTCTCTTTTGGGTTTTCTCCTCGGATGTACGGGGTGCATTAACAAATTGGAAGTTATCTGAGAGTCTCCAATAAATACGCTATTGCATGAATGGGCGAAAATACTGCCACATCCACCATGGTCTTTTTCCCAGTTGAGTCAATAAGCACAACCTTTGATTTGCATCACTTATTGGGGTAAACAAAAGGATCCACGTATGAAAATAGCGTACTTTTGACGAACAGTAGCTTTGAGGCTTGAATGTGGGTAAGTCAGAATATTTTTACCCCGTCTATTTAGTGGTTCGTACATGAAGCGATGGTACACATTCCTTAAAGTCTTGAGCAAGGTAGTCGAAATTAAGCAAGACTGAACAAGTTACAGGAACTAATGTGGTATTCATTTAGCTGGATGAATCTGAACTCATAGTTCTTCACTTCGTTCCGAAGATGGCTCACGTTGACTCCTTTCTTCACCCCATCGTGATTCTATATGTGAAGATGTTTGGATTTTGGACGTGCAGAGCGGCTAACTATGCAGTTTCCTGTTCCCACCAACTTGCAGTGTTGTACTATTCCGCGGTGACTAATTTAACCTGCTTAATGAACGAATGAATGAATGTCTGTCACCAGATGAATGGCGGTGCTACTGCTTTGGCTATCACTCTGCTAGGGAAGCAAAACAACGGCCTGCCTCTTCTTCGTTTTTGCCTTTTGCGCTCTCAGCAACCTTACCTTCTCCTTCATAAGTCCCTGCTTTCAGATAGATGTGTAACATGCACTAACTCACGTCGTGCGACCGGTAATAGTTGCACTTCTTTGTTTCATTCTCCATATGCATAAGTTGCCGCCGATCAATTAGTAAACCTCATTAATGTAGGCAGGAGGGCTAGCGACTTTTTATCCATTCTTGCAAGTGTGGTGGGCAAATAGGACTATAAATGTCCGATGACGCGGTAATCTAGAGTCAAATACCCATGATATTCGCTTAACGGGCAAAGGAAGAATCTGGCTCGATCATTGTCAGCCGACTTTACCGCAGTAATATCTGCTGCTTAAGTGAGTGCTTGCAATGGATAAACTGAACTCTTTTATGTGCGTTAATCGCTGTAGTTTGCAAAGTAAGCAAAAGTTTTTTGTTTGTACTCTGATCTGCTTTAGTATGTACAGAAGTTTATTGATAAGCATTTTTGAGACTTCAACGTTAAAAATGCCAGATAGCGTGTGCTCTCCAGCTTTTGATAATGATACGCAACAGTGCCCTCTGGCAATATGTCCCCATCAGCTAAATGAGAAATCAAACGCTGGTCTGATTTCGGCATTCAAGGAATGCAAAGGGTAAGAACATGTCAGCGAAATTCTGATTTAAGTTGCTGCATGAATCAGGCACCCATTTAAGCGTCGGCCTCTGGGCGGTGTAGCGTTGTTCTAGCATTACTCAAACTTCGTCTGGACGAATTCAGAGTGATGCATAAACTATGCGTCATTGCTGCTAAGTGCATTACATTATATTTTTGGTAAAAATGTGAATAACTGCCACAATTTATCCCGCCAAAAGTGTGGTGGGTGTGCGCTTTATACTAATTGTGCATAGATAATTATTAGGACCTTTGCGACAAATTATCATTTTGGATGATCAACGAAATATTGTTTTATTTGAATAGTTGTTAATCTCCTCAAGTGCGACTGTCATTGTCACGATTTTGCCACGAATTTAAGTACGTGAACACGTAATTTGTAATGAACTAGCCAGACGTTTTTCCGAGTTGCTATCATGCTCTATGATGGATCTTGTATCCCTACCATGTCCTTCCAAAAACTGTGATCGCGTATGCTTTTGTTTAATAACGATTGCTCAGCCTTTGATTTTTCAGTGGCAGCACTCAACATTTGACACGCAGAGGCAATATATATTAAACTTAAGTGCAACGGAAAAGTGGGTTATCGTGCCTAAGCACGTGTTTAGCGGGTGCTTTTGTAGGCATTGGTGTGATTGCGGACTTAAAACTTTTGTACTATTTATTTACTGCTCGTGCGAATTCCAGAAATGCAGCAATAATTTTATGCGGTGATATCGGCACTCAAATTCACCCTCTCAAAGTACGCGCGCCTTATATCGAAAGATATTCGCGTTAGTTTTATTAGAAAGGCGCAAAGTACCTGAAATGCACCTATTTGTTCATTTTGTGATGCTTCTAGTGTTTCTGATCAACATGTAAAAGCTGCGTTCTTTTTCGGCTGCACCAGAACTTTTACTACAATAGATGACATTATGTAAGATGGTTACTAAATTAAAACTGCTTGCATGGATAAATGCCAAAGTATAAAATCGTATTTACTAGAGCGTCCCAGAGAGGAGCCTGCATTTGCAAAGCACTAAAATGGGCCAAAATGGATTGCGGTTTTCATTCGCATTTGAAAGGACACGTGGTAATTCACGAGTGAAATAACCTTTCAGCCTTCTTCAAATTCGACCCCTTCTACATACATGTCCTTTTCGTCACCCTAAATAAATTTTCCGCTGACATTAGCGTAGGATTAAAGATGATGACACCTTCATTTTGCGAGAAGCCTCCCCCTGCTCATGACAATGGCTTAGAGTTGACGCGGATTTTCCCTTCTGACCTTGTAATTTTCCAATTTAATCAATATTTTCGCCACTACGTTGCATCAAGCGCAATAAGGCGTAGCAGAATTCAAGACAGCATCTTATTTCCTCGTCGAAATAACACCGGAATCGGAACCGAATGTTTAATTTGGTTCTCATCACCATACACTATGGTGCCACATATTTGGCCAAATTGAAGAGGCAGGGAACCAAATACATCCTAATGCCATGTCTCGAAGCAAGTTAATCCTGTTTCTCTAAACAATAAGCATGGCACCACCATAGACCCGCAACATGTTCCACTGATCGAGCTCCACACTGGATGATGGGAAAGAATTCAATCGTGATGACGCGAGACATGCTCACCAATGCCATTCAACACCGGCCGCTGTTTGAAAAATTACTAAATATGCTATCATATCCCAGTCCTGGTTCATTTTAGCAGTATGTGCCTTGCTTTCTCATCATATCGTTCTTTTGAATTTATTGCGCGTTCATAGGCTGAAGCGTAAGTATAGCACAAAGACCAAATAGTGCTAACGCAGCTGAGAGCTTGACTCAGGGCGAGCTCCATACCTAGATAGTGAGGTAACGGCGGCCTTGCATTGCCACAAACAGATGTCCTTATTTGCTAAGGAGTCCATATTGGTAACTGGATACTGTCTTTAAAGTGGCAGACATTCCTTAGCACGTGCTCTGAATGCAGCCTCGTTTGCACGATACACGAATCGAAGAAACAGAATGCAGCACAATGACTGGTACTCCACAAACCCTTGATTTAAATATAAATAGTTGCCAGTCTAAGTTAATTTAACTGATCAGATGAACTGTTGACAGATTAAAATCATAGCATACATAAGTTACTCCTGATTAAGGAAGAAACAATAACCCTGGACAAAAAAACAAGTAGAGATGTCATTTTTCTTGACCTGAGAAATTCCGGTTGACTAATAACTACTGTATCATTAGTTTGCAGAGCAATCCTCTTCACGGCAGTTCAGAGTTGGCTTCTGTTGGGTAAATCAAAAAGGCGTTTTCATCAACTGGAAATAGGAGCAACAAGACAGGTCAAAATGGGCTTTGTTGTGGCTATTCTGATTCATCAGACCAGCCTCGGCTCTTGTATACTTGTTCTCTGAATTCTCTCCTGGTGTGCTGATACATAAAGCCATGAATACTTCAGATTCGTCATCTGTGTTGCCAAGTAACTAACAGCGTGGAACAGTGTTGGACTGGCATCATCTTTCATCCAGCCATCTCATTTTCATCCGTTCTTCCTCTGACGATCTTCTGTAAAGCCCCCATGCTTATAAAAAGAATCTCTTGGAAAAAAAAACCTTTTAAAAAAATTGGACTTGTAACTTTTTAGCAGGAGAAAAAACCGAAGGCTTTTGATTGTCAAAAATGTACAAGTTGTTCCAGATCCCTTCAAATGCTCTTATAGCACCAAAGAAGTGAGAATACTTCCAGAAAGCCCCCTTTAACCTTTCGGTTGGACAAAATTATGCATCAAAAGTATCGCCAGCGCTTTCTATTGACAATCCAAACAGCTTGCAAGCATAGTATGTCTTCTGGAAGCCACAGACCATTTGAAAACTTACATTCCTTTCTCCAACATTTAATCGAAACACATGTTGACAATTTTGCCCTCATTGATCTTTAATGGAATCCGGTGTGTTCTGCTCCTCAGCCATAGCATTAATATCGCACACAAATTCTTCTCAAATGCATACTTTATTTTGCCACACTGCAGTCATGAGAACGGAGGATTCAGAAGTAATCGTTCACTGCGCAGAATGTTACCTAGACTTTGCGACACAGGAGGACTTGCAAGAACACATGCGACCACATCATTTCTGTAGGTGTTGCTTTATCCATCTGACATATTACACAATGATTGTTTATTAAAACGCCTTAGTCTCTTCTTCATTGCAGACGCTCATATCGCAGTATTTGCTTAGAACACGAGTGAATGCTATTGCGTCAGCAAAAATGTGAGTTGTAGTAACCTTCACATTGGTTTATTCTCCTTCTAATTGGGACTGTTGGCTGAGTAAGGCAAAAGCAATCACTGCTGTGTGAGTGATTAGTTAAGCATTGCTTGGTTGACATGACAAGGCAGACATCGCATTGCATTGCGTCAAATCTCACCGGGAATTCAGGTAGTAATAGGCAGTGACACGGTAGCATTACAGCATGAACAGTCAAGCGTAATTATAGAGATCATACATTGTTTGAATGCACTTCACATATAAATGCAAAGACAACAAATTACGCACTCGTTTTCCTATGTTTAAGTGCAGTCTAAAAAGCTGCCTTGGTACTCAGCTATGGGCTTTGCTAGTAGACTTGCGCTCAATAAAAGGGTAAACCTTTGCTTTAACTGATGTCATTTTGTCCAACTCGATGTTACACGTGAGGGTGGGCTTTCGACAAAATGCTGCAAAATCGAGTTGATTATGCTAATATTTGTGATGTACTAAAGTGAACATACCGATAAGAACAAAGAATAATCTAGGAAAGCAAGATGCTTTTTGTAACGAAGACAGTGTATTAAAGTCATTGTCGTGCTTGTGGTTAAACTGATGTTGCACAGTACTACTTGGTACCTCTCCAACACAGTGTCTAATGAAAGGGTTTTACTGTCGTGAAGGCTCCTAGTAGGTACGTAGGTACATTTACTAACTAAAAGTGAGAAGAAATGCAAATATCATTGAAATTATGTCTTGTCCCTGCTTTCCCCCCCCCCCCCAACTCATTATATCCTTTACCACTATTGCAAAAATATAAATCGCAGATTTTGCTAAAACGATGCTTTGCGAAGCCGTAAATGCGCTTGTTTACTTACGTGCACCACTGTTTAGCTTTGGTTTATTCGGTTAACCAACAAGTACGGGTAGAGGAAGTGCTCTTTATCCTTCTTGTTTTGTTTTCCTGTCCTCAGTGTGCTTGCCCTACCCATTTCTATTCTCCGGGCATAGGCAACTTTTGATCAGCCTGTGCGCGGCACAAATCGAGACATTTGAATTGCAGCGAATTGACACTTGAAGTCCTGTGAGCCACATCGCCACTTCTGTTATGTAGTGGCCACATAGCTTCATGGACAGATGCCTGTCACCATAACCATTCACCATCGACGGTGTCTCAGTGAAAAATTTTAAATCATGTAGTAGTGATAAATGAGCAGTAAAGTCAAAGTAAAAAAGAAGGTAGGCTGAACACCGGCTATCACACGGTGTGGATATCCCGGGATCTCATTGTCTACTTGAGTTTGTGCTACGCCGGTACGAGTTAGTACACGCGTCAGTGATGGTAGCGAAACACTAGTACTAAAACTTTCTCTTTGTCGCATTTCACTCTTCTACAACTCGATTCACCTCATCCACTCACACGCTGCTCTTCGATTTTCGCCTACTTCCCTACCCTTTCGTGGTATCACTCACATGCAGATCGATTTGCAACACATCCCTCTTGCAGCGCACTTTGCGTAGATGGGGATGCATATCAGTGCATTGGACTAAACGATGCTACCTCTGAGGGTAGTAATGCTGTCAGCGTCACTGCATTTGATGGTCGTGTAGGTGTCGTTGCTACCACCTGCACCTTCACGGTTGCACTAGTATTGATGCTTAGTGGGAAAATGTTGTTAGAATGGCACCTGTGAGCGCATGGACAAGGTGTGGTCAAGGAATCAAGAGGAGGAGAGAAGGGACACAATAAAAATTAAGGAAAAGAGTGCAAATGGGCTGAAGCTAAAAAGACTGATTAGGAGTCGTGTGTCTGGTTGTGTAGGCGCATATATGCAGGAGGGTTGAGTTAAGGATGGATGAAGTTATGGAAGGATTAGAATGGATAGAGGCATGTAAATGGGGAGGAAAGCTAAATTGAAGAGAATGAAGGGGTAAGGATAAGGAATAAGAGTTTGGATACTGTAGAGGAAAAATAGGATTAAGGTGAATTAAGCGAATAAAACGAAGCGTTAGGAGTTAAAATTTATCAACTTCCGTCAGAAACTTGAGAGATGATTATTGGCATCATGATGGCTTCCACTTGGCGGTCCATTACCTAAAAGTAACTTGACGCGATTTTGAATGAAATGGATGCGTGCTATAAGTTACAATAAGTTATTTTAAATAATCTGCTACCCCTACGAGAGTGCTGATTACTTTCCCTTGAGTTTGATATGACTAAATTTGTTTCATTTTAAGGGAATCGCACGACTAAGAAAGAGAGTGGAATTTTCTCGATCAATTTGTGCGATTTGGTAAAATACGAGGAAAAGGATGTTCAAGACGCTGATTTTGCAATGTAGTAGAAGAGAGCGGATGAATTGGATCGAGCCGTCACCGGTGCATGTACTAACCCGAACCAGCTCAGCATAACCTCGTAAAGCAACTAGATACCGAGGTGTTTGCACTGAGCCATCGCTGGCGTTTAGTTCATCTTTACCTCTCACCTTGCATGTTTTGCTCTTTCATGCCTGCTTTAAATTAATTCACCTCCATTTTCCTTCTAGTTCTGCTTTGGTGATCCTTACCCTGTCTCTTTTTTCATTCCACCCATCTTTCCCACCCACCCATCTTTCCCTATCTCTGCATCCATGTGCATGCCCATTTGATCACTCGACTCCTAATCAGTTGTTTTCACGTTCTCTCATTCGCAATCTTTCTCTCAACTCTAATTCTGTTCCCTCTTTTTCCCATCTTAACTCCGTTCGCTATGCCAAGTGCACTCGTCTAGGCGCTTGCATGCGCCAACCAATCAACAGCGTTCCACTAAATTTTTAATTCAATGCAATCGCTCAAGAAAACGTAAGTAGCTGTCCACTTTGTATTAGTTGGAAAAACATGAGTAGATTTGGGCTAATATGAGTTCAATATTTATTAGCAGCTTTGCTATGTTGTCAGTCGGAAGATGGCTACGTACAAAGCACGCGATTGTGACTAAAATTAATGAATTAATGGAAGGCGTTGGCTAACTGAAAAAGATTATATAGAAGGACCATTGTGGCCCAGTGTTATCATGGCATGATCCGTGCATCAATTGTACCTTCATATTTTAGCGCATTTCGAATGCAGCTCATTTACCGATGCGCCACATGGTGTAATGCGCTTTAGTTTGAATAAGGTACGCGTGACGTTGTGCTTTGTGAGATGATAGCATTACATGAAACCAGTGCCCACATCTCATAGAATCTTTCGGTAAGACAAGATGGGAGAGAATGTGTGGTGGCACACTGAAGTGTTGCAGGTATTTTATGCTGGGAGCCCGCGCAAGCCAAAGTACGAGGTCAGATGGGATGTTTTGAAGGTGGCTGGAGAGGATAATCTGAGAATTTTATGGTCAAGGTTTAATGGTGAAAGGGTAGGTTTACTTGCTACGTTATTTCTCACAACGCAGTAGAAGTAAGTCAAATACACCAGACAGGGATGAGAGCAACAAGGCGCTCGAAATCAAGGCAGTAGAGATAGATTTTATTAAATCGCTGCCTTAGGGCAAAAGCCGCAATGAATCCCGACGCTGTCCTTCTCCCCTTCAAATAGCAATCAACGTAGCAACCAGGTTGCACGCAATCAGTACCTTTATGAGCCGGAGTTGTGGGTTGTCGGAGTAATGAGGACAGTTAAGTGGTAGGACGTCTCAGCTGTAGCATTTAAATGAACTGTATAGCTCTTTACGCTGGCTGGCAGCCTGCCGGTTCGGAAGGGCTTCATCAATCGGCACATGGATAGTAGAAGACGCGTCGATGAAGATGGAGCCGAAAAAAGGAAATCTCGCTTTTAAATATGAGATCTTCTGCTTAATAGCGTGGTAGCTTGTGATATCGCGTCATTGGCGCAATGGTCCTTTAAGCTTATTATTTTTAATGTTAAGAGGAAAAATGTTCAATTAGCTGCATCTTTTGTTTGTTGTGAGGAGTTCTGGAGGCAGTTGGTGAGGAATGTGATGTATTATGAAGATGGGCACTCGCTCTTGAAAGCGTGGTAGCCTATTTTATCTCGATGCTAGGAATTAAATTCAGCGGAATGGAATGGAAACTAAAAAGGAAATAAGATATGTGAGAAAAGTTGCGTGCTAACACTAACGCGGGAAAAGGACTTGTCTCCCTATGAGCAATGTTGTGGCGAATGCCTCGAGGATCGGTGACTAACTAAATCTCATGCACATCAAGCATTGCCTATTTTTTGTTAGTGTAGTGATTATCAAGTACAAGTCTTCTGTAAACATTGGGAAAAATTTTACTGCTTCAGTGGTAGTGGCAGAATTTTGTGAAATTTTCTTGTCAATGCCGAATGGAAAATGATAATTTGCTTGTGCCATGTGGTATTGTGCAACCTCAGTTCCACCTCAAAGTTGGCAATGACTTTAGTGTGCCATTCTTGCTCCAACTAGCGTGCTTTTCTTCAAAGGCCATCTTTGTCCTTACACCATAGCCATTCCGATACATCGTATATGTTCAGCTTTAGGCATCCGCGCATTTCTTCGTATTTTTTATTAGCACGGAAGCCTACAGATGCATGATGTGTCCCGCGTGGTTTGAGAACATCACCTTATACTGAGTCTACCTATTTCGCCAGCATCAAAATAGGCATAATTCAGTTTTTAAATTAAACCATACTTAGTAAATCGTTAGCTTTGCATATGAATTACTTATATATGATGCGTGGGTGGGCAGACATGATCATTTGTAGAGGTTTTGAGTCACATCATTGACAGAGGAGACGTATTAAGTGCAACGACTCCTATTTTTGTCTGAATGACATTGACTTGCGCAATACACGGCCAATAATAGACAAATCGCAGTCTTATAGCTACTGATGTGCCACCTTTTCAGCCATCTTCGCGACCTCAAAATATCACTTTGCTTGTGCTTAACACTTTTGTGGAGATAAGTCCGCATTGTCCTGTTTGCTTTGAGATGCGTAGAACTATGAGGATGGTGCTACGCCATCAGAGGTAAGAAATGATGCAAAACTCATCATTCTTGCTTTATGTCCTTACGTATGCCAAAATTTTGCAAGAACTTTCATTAGAACCACAACAACAGCTCATGCTTACAACACGCGCTGTATGTGCTCTCTACCATTTCACAACCTTGGATGGTGTCGTTGGATGTTCGATTTTATTTTCATTTATATTTGTTTCCCGATTGGCATATCCCCTTGTGCCTACTTTTACGTCACCCCCATTTTTGCGGGTAGCAGTGATGTCTCATTACTTAGCCTACTCAGCACCACTTATGCGTCTTCATTCTCTTCCGCATTCTGAATAATCACCTCAGTGCAATAGTGTGGCAAGTGCCTTATTGACGGATGAATGGGCTAAATTGCATGCACAAGCAGCAGTGCCGATTCTTTGCATACGCATTGGCTGTTAAATACAGACCAATTATGAACGCTGAAAGAAAACCATATCCATGCTTGTCGTGAATTTCTGCTGATTTTGTATCGGTTTTCATTGGTATAATGACTTGCTTGCGTAGCCTCAGTTCAACCTCAAAATAACAAGGCCTTTAGCATACCAACTACGTCGAGGAAATGTCAAAATTTCACAACTCTATCCTTATTTCTCACGCAGCAGTCAGTTCAGTGCTTTATAAATCGCCGCACTTTCACATTCATTTCTCAATGACTTGATAAAAATTCAACTTTATATACAACACTGATAGTATAAAAACGCACTATTAAATGCAGAAAAGCGTCTAATATTGAGCGCATGAATGCTGCCGACACTCATAGCTGGTTAGAAGGGACCCGAAACGCCACAAGCAGCACAGCACTGAACATGCCCCTACGAGTAGAAGGACTGTATTCGCGGCAGCACATTTCATGATTAGACCCGCTTTTGACCAATGGTTGGACAAATCTACCAAGCGCATTCCATCTTCTTATGAATCAGATCGTGACAGTGTGGCTACGAAACATCGGCGTTTAGCTGTGGATGTTTGATCACCGCCCTAAAACCATATCATGCCCATCAACCGATATTAGACGCCAGTGATCGCACGGGGTGGTAACCTATGGGTTCTGTCACCATTAGGTTATGCTGCATCTCGCTGGGTTAGCTCGCGCACCGGTGACGGTTGTAGTACATGTCGTGCCACTGATACACTTTATCGCGTTCTACCGTTGTACAATTCTCTCCATTTCACCCCTACCCTCAATCTATCTACCCCTTTTCCTACACATTTGTGGCATCACACACATTGAAACGCCTTTGCGTTTCATTATCTTTGCTCCCTTCTAACGCGCGGAATGTGTTGCGCATGGTACTGCGTTCAATTAAGCAAAGCAAGTTGAATTGATAGTGTTAATGCTGAAGGCAGCTGATTTGGTGGTCGTGGCGATGCCGCCATCGGCCGTGGCCTTACGATTTTCTTTGATATGGAATGCTGATGCCAGCATTGCAGCGGCAAATGCACGAATAAGTGTATTGTCATTACGCTTAGCACTGGCATTTGCAGAATGGAAACGAGTGAAGCGCTAATGGCGTGATTTGATAAGAATGCCGTGTGTGTGTTGGCATAGTCATACAAAAAAGCAGAAGAGGTGGGTTAGTAAATAGGCGAATGGTGAATGAGAGGTGAATGAGTAAGCAAGGGAATAACATAGTAATATAGTATAGAGTATAGTCAGCAAAGTATTTTTCCACTACGACTAAATTAAATGCTCCTTCTTTACCTCGTAAAGTGGTATGGTTTTGCTTTTAAAGTTTCAGTGGCACGTAAGGTTATTTTTAATATACCAATGGCGTCTGATGGGTCTTTTAGCCATCACTGCGGAGCGTTTTTAAGTCTGAACTTGTTCTCTGAAAATAATGAACATGAGTCCTAACAAAATTTGGCGGCAAGGGTATGCGTCTTGCCAAGATGCGATTCGACATCTCCTCTCCAGCGTTACAACGCAGATGATGCCTAAGATCAACGGTCTCACACTCCATTGACATGCATGGATGTAGCTTTTGCAAAGCCAATGGCAAAACTATGAGATTATTAACCTTCCTTTCCTAGCGTCGCACAGTTAGCACCGATTGTTTAGAGCCAAATCAGGAAAAATACCATCTTATAAGGTGCAGTTAACTGTTACTAGCCATGTGCAATCACTTCGCCTCTTCTCACTATATGTAGATAGTCCACACCAAGAAATGTCAAATTGGAGATAAGCCCTTTCGTAAAGGAGTGGCCTCAACAACTGGTCTCTTCAATCTAGTTATTTGGAGTGCATTTAACAAGGTCCCCTCCCACCTTTACTACTCAGAAGTTGCAAGGTGACGGGACGAGTCAAAGGAAATCAGGAAAGCGGGTCTGATTTGCTCATCTTCTATGTGCACCATAATTATGGTACTAGCATCTCCGATTACCCTGCTAGTCAATGTGTGAATTAAGGGCGGTAGTCGAGGCATCTTTGGTTTTGCCAGAAACTCGACCGCAAAATCCATTAATTTGGTCGAGAATTTCCCTTGGTGAAATGCACATTGTTGCGACCTCACTTCGAATCATGTGAGGTAGAGTAGTAATAGATGAGCACTCTTCTGTATCTGAAGTCTCTTCAGATCTTGGCGAGGCTAAGAAATCTTTCCTGCATTTCCCAGTATTTGTCAATACTTTCATTACAGGTGTTTTGAAAATCTAAGTAAATGAGAAATTCAATGAGTCGTCTAAGATTAGCCAGAGCAAAAACATGTCAAATGAACAACAAATGTTGAAAGTAGGACATCAGCTTTTTATAAAATAAGTCTACTTTTTCCATTGATACCATCGGTGAAAAAGCTGCTATACACTAATGAATAACAAAGTCAACATTTTTGCATTAGAGTTCGGAGATTAAAATTGCTCCCTCAAGTAGAATGAAGAAGGAACCATATTACCCTTGACCTCAGACTTTTACTACTAATTAAAAGCCCCTCACCGAGTGTGACTATGCCATTGTACAGCAGCAAATAATCAGATGGCTAAAAGGAGGTAGGCATTGGAGAGTAGGGTAATGAAAGGGAAGGTCGAAGAGACTTATTCACAGTCAACTTGGCGATTGTCCTATAAAAGCTTATCCACTAAATTTGCGGTCAGAGATAGCACCCGTCTAAATAGTCACTTCGATGAAACGTGAAGTAAGATTAACTAAGTCTGTAATGGTTCACGTCACAAAGGCTTATTGATAAAGAGGGCGAGATTTATCACTCTCTAACACCATGGAACAAACTTTGCCGCGCCGAGAGCAAGCCTTATTCTTCGAAAGGTGCTGTCGTTCACCTACGAGCACCTTGCATAGTATGACACGAAATTTGCTTCTACTAATTTTTGGACTCTGCAAGCGCAATGATCTTGTGGCTTGTGTATTTGAGGCCAGAGTCTGTATTATTACAAACATTCCGAGTCGGCGCATTAGTTATCAGGATCAATTTCCGTCGCGTAACCTTATGATATCTTTGTCGGCTACCCTTGTCTGATCGGTCGATAATCTTGTGCATGCAAATAAGTTGTCGTGAGTGGAGGCAACTCCCAGCCACTACTCTTTTTTCATTGCACAGATACACAGCTCTTAGTGAATCCATTTGCCATGGACTTCTTCAAATACACTTAATAATGAAGATTATTCCGATAACTCAGATTTATCAAATAATTCTGGACTATACTTTGTAGTAAGCTACAATTGGTAAGAAAATATGTGTAATGCAAAGCTGAAGGGTGAAGACTGAAAGTGCTAACTGCGATCCTCAGAATGAAATATTAATAGGCTTATGTTCTAGACATCTTTATTATATGAAGAGGGCTGATATGGAGCAACTACGTTGGGGCCTCAAGGAGGAGGATGTGCCAACCTCAGAAGTGCGACCGCGCTGCCCTACGACCAGGTTGAAAATTTCCTCCCACCTCTGGCCTACAAAGCATATTTAAGGGACGCAAGGATAGTGCCACGACACATTGACCTCTACGCGGCTAAGGAGTTTGTTAAAAGGCTTTAGCGTCTTATCTTGTTGCATTGTTAATGCTTAAATTTTCCCAATGTGCTGTCTTGAATAAGAGTGTGATACCATAGTTTTTGATCGTAGATATGCAAAGTAAGTCGTGGAGAAGCATATCTAGGGAACGACCGAAATAACCCGACAAAAGAAAACAACCCAAACTAGTAGTACACTTCACGAACCCATTTAGCAGTGTGCTTATTGAACGAGATCGCCTCCTTATGGACTTGCCAACGTGGCTGGCTGATATGCAAAAGATTCATTGCTTTGTAAATAGGAAGGAAGAAAAAAAACATAAGTTAAGGAAGAAAAAAGCAACTCAAAATAACAGCCCACAATATCAGAAACTTAGTGCAATTACAGACTTTCAAAATGGCTTGATCAAATAAATGGAACGAAATGAGAACCTGAAAACGGAGCCATTGAAATCTACATAATAAACTTACGGCAAATAAGCCGCCTTTTCTGACGCAGCAAACAGCCATTGGATATAAACCGAAACCTGAATTAGAAATTACAATAAACTAAGATTAATTAAAAGAAACTGCCTGCGATCTAAAGTGTTTAGCAAGGCCGTTATAAGCATGACTATATTTTAATAATTTTTGCAGGACCCAAGCTTGTAGATTGGTGTCGTTCGGCGCTCAAGGGAACTCGACACCTGTCTTAGTTTTACTATTGTAACTGCGCACCTAATGGTTAGATTTTGTTACACGGCAATTATTTAGAGAAGCTGACCGTAAGTTGTCCGATATCAGATTTCTATCACCCTTGTTGTCGAAACGTCATTGTTGCCTGATCGATATTGCCTCGAATGCAGCTTTAGGTTGAACTATTTAATTGACAAAACGGTATCGCTAACGTATTTATTAATGCCTCTTCCTTCTCGACGCGTGTTTTGGCTAATCCCAGGCCTCATCTTGACAAAAATGGACTTAGAGAAACTTGCAGAGATTGTCGGGGATAAGATCTTTCCTCTTGTCAATTGTGATGATAGCGCATTTAAGCATGCTAAGCTAGCATGTGTTGCTAGCAATGCTCAGCCCAGACGAGAAATTGATGTCTACAAGGAGAGACCGAATTATCTGGAGACTATGGTTGGTTATAAGTCGCCTTTTATTCGACCTTTGGCAGGATCTCAATAGACAATTCGTCCTTCCCTTCTTCACGCAAAAACCATATCGAAAACTCAGAATCTAGCATTCCGTTCACCCCAACTCATCCGAGAAACGAACTTGGTGCATTCTTCCCACTTAATTTTCATGGTAATCTGATTTCAATTGAGCGATTGAATGGCCTTAGAAATCGCGACTGACATTAAAATATCTGAGTTGCTTTGCTTTCGAAACCCGCAATTATCGCGTTATTTAAGTTTTCGACTAGTTAGTAGTGAATCGTTTAGTTTCTCTTATCACAATATTTCGCATTAATCGCATTTTCCCTTTTAAAATGAGCACGTTTGTGATGTGTTTGTATTAATCCAGCATTGCAATTAACTGTCCTTGGTTCATTTTTGTCTTAGTCATATTGTCAATCTTATAGATTTGACCAGTACAATACTCCTGCCAATCAATCGGGCAGGACTATCTGCAAGCGTAGCATCCATCTTGAATCCAGGCCTGTGCCTACATGATCCCGTGCAGAGCATCCATTTAACTGCTAAAGCAATATTATGCTTTGACAATAAGTAAAGATTAATTTTAAAAGGAAAATCTAGTTCATTGGAAGAAGTCACGCATATAGGTGGAACATGTGTGCACGCCGTTAAATTCATCCGTTTTCAATAACAAAATTATAAGCAATGAAACATGACGCTGCTGCGTTCTCCCACTCCCACGTTCGCAACTGATTCAGATTGGAAAAATCTCCAGCTATCGCCCTTTTTTATTATATTCCATGACGATCCGTCAAGGTGCATGGTGCTGAGGAAAGTTACAAGACCGATGATTTTTCTAAGAGCACTTTTGTAAAGCACTAGTCTGTCACATCTGTTGAATAAAAACGCGGATTCGACCAGAAGAAACTGCTATTATTTTACAGAATGTGGTACAAATGAGTGCTGTGGAATAAACTTGAAATTGTGCACTCAGTGATCAGCTTCGCATTATTTATCAACTTTACAAAAGACTTTACGACATTGCCATACTTAGAAAACCATTTCAAATGTGAATCGTTTATTTCCAAACATACGCCAAGAATGGTTTGCTTCCTTTGCCTTAAAATCTAGATGTTTTTCCGACGAATGAAACGGGATATTAGGCAAGCGTGGTGCATATACCTCGTTAGCGTGCTGAACCACGAAATTGAATGTAGCCATCCACAAAGTTGCTGTGGGTTTGTATGCACGTTTTAAAACGCTATTTTTGGTACTTTCTGAAGTCACCTCAGATTCCGACGAATCTAGGAAACATTTTCAGTTGTATAATAATATTTTCGACACTTCCGTTATAAATATATTTTAAAATTTGGTTAATAGAGATAGTGACTAAAATTTTCAGCCTTCATCAAAGCAAAGCCTTAGCGGATTTCCAGCTAGCAGAACATTGCACTTCTTGATTGTGTCCCATTGATGGGATCAATGAAGCAGCAGCCACAGATTATTGACCAGTAGAAGCCATCTTTTATTTGACAGGTAAGATTGGGTATCGGTGAGCAGAAGAAGGACAGTTGTGGCAAAAATGAGACAAAGGTGTGAATAGAGCGTCCAAAGTCCAACAACAACCCGCAACGTGACAATAGCGTCAGTAAATTTGCACATCTTGAACGCAGTTGAGACCGGCATTCGTGGGTAGAAGAGAGCAAGTAAACCTTGGATAAAAGGCTGCAATTTAATGCAATGTAAATTCAAGCATTCTTTTAACGTCACATTTGCTCCCTGAAATGGAAAGAAGAACTATTCTTTTCACCCTTAGCTCTCACTTATCACACATAATTCAAAGGTTATCATCAACACTGAGTGTATCACTGTGACACAGCAGGCAATTAGATGACTTATGCTCATTAGCTTTGCTGTCCTGTGGTTTGAGAGGTGTAGAAGGAAGGGGCTATGTAGTTGAGGTTAAGAGGATAGATAAAGGGGGATGAGATATGCTTACATTCAACTTGGTAGTTGATTTAACAATACCTCCCATCATGATTGCAATCAGGGACATAACTTGTCCAAATTTAACCTTGATGCAACCTCATGCAAGATGAATTAATGTTTTCGTAATTTGTGCTGTGGAAGAATCCTTGCTTAGGCGGATCAGTTTGACGCTCACCAACATCGCAACGCAAACCTGGTCTCTGGAGAACAAGTCGCATTCTTTGCGAGGGTATGTCGTTTACCCAAAAGCATCTTAAATTGTGAAACTCGGACCTTGCTTTCGTGGTGTGAAAGTCCTTCATGCGAATAACTTATGCATTTTCATTGCAAAAGATCACATCCTAAACCATGCTCTTGCCATCAGAATAACAGGAATTGTCCAATAAATCTTATGTTCTTATCGATCAAAGCGTGAGATGTAAGTCTATAAGTGGGAAGTGGTAATCAGTCAAGGAACCTAAGTCGGCATGCCGCATAACGTGCGAATACGCGACACAACACAATGCTATGCCTCGTAGGCCTGAAAATGCGCATTTACACTTTGCTATCAAAAGATAAAGCAAAATTCAGTTCAGGCATTCAAAAATAGAATGTTCGATGGCATTTCAGTGATTGCGGCACTTGTGTAACACCTCTGGGTGGCCCTTATCAACTTTTATTAATGCGCGACTCACTTTTTTTGCATAGTGAACTGCTACTAGCTTCAATGAGTAGTAAGAGTTGCTCACGAAAATTAAATGCTGGTTGAAAGGTGACCCGTACCTTCCGCCTGTCAATCGATTGTCTCGACCGTTAATATTTTGTACACCACAAAATGTCAAGAGATATGGGCCGAATCTTAAACAGATCCGATGCACTCGACTCCGGGACACTTTCATGCAGGGCATCTTGAAAGTCAGGCACATATTATTGAACTGAAAGGAATGTCTAACATGCGTTCTGCAAGATACCTTCCTCTTTAATCAAATGCTCTTTAGTGGCTTCAAATGCTATATTTGCAAGCCTTTATAAAAATAGTGCATTGTGACTTATGAGGGAAGTCGTGGCTTTGATAAAAGTTGCGATCTCTCAATCCCTTTAACTGAAAGAGATCAAGTAGACATGAGACATGGCAGAAAAAAATACGATGTTTTACAAAGTTATAAGGTGATTCTCAAAAAACGTATCAAAATAAAAGTTCTGAACCAAATTTATCAGTTCGCCTGCTCGAAGTTACTTCGTGTTCGCATCGGCATTATCCCTTGACATTTCTATTTACTGCCACATGTTTTACGAACAACCGCAAATGAGGACGTTTTACAAGCCACTTGTATTTCATTCAGTATTAAAAACTTTTTTGAATAAGCCATTTAGAGTCACACCTAAGCGATCAGCTCTTAAGATCATCTATGAACTCAATATGATTTGTGTCTACTAGACGATGAGCCTTCTGAACACCCTTTCATAGTCTCACAATGCTTTAAGACTTCTTGGAAGCCTATACATTTAATTAAAAAGGAGTAATAGTGCAACATTATGGTAAGAATGCTATTAGAACTTTGGCACAGTTCAAATAGTCTCCGGCAAAGTTTCCCATTTCGACAGAGATATAACGGAAGCACCTAAGTGGCATGCCTTCAAAGCCCAAGGCTCCATAATAGAATGCGGGTGCAAGTCTACTGAGATAATTGTGTAGGTAGACGCTGCAACCCTGCGTTAGTTTTGTCAGGCTCTCAATAACTAGAGGTTCAGATCTATCATTAGCATCAGCAGCGCACATCAACATACCCTGCGACTCGATACCGCGCATCTTGACAGGTTCGAGATTGCACAAAAAGGTGCCCATTAATCCGTGCATACTCTCAGTGGTCACATGTGGCACGAGGTCACTGACCACGTTGCGGAGGTAGTCTTCACCCAAATCCACCTTACTGGAAGAAAGAGGAAGGAATTGCGATGCGAAATTCAAAGTTGAGAAAGGCCCCTAATTCTCTGAGCAGCACCCACCAAAGTGAATTTGAGACATATAAGGATCAGATACTGATGAATTTTGCGAATGGTATTATGTTTACTAGTTGCAAGCCACAAAAATTTTTTATTCTCATCATTACTATACCTGCATTATTATGTCAAGAAATGCCTTAGAACCTTGAATATACAGCTTAGACCTTTTCAACTAGAGATTCGAGATGTTAGCTTTCTCACGAAGCTAATTTTTACAGAAACACAAAATAGCGTAATACTACTCACCCACTTATCAGCCAACACATTCGTGCCATCGATTATGATTTAGTGAGTAGACGACTTCTAAATTATAGACACTGCTAAACGTTTGTCTCCTAGTGCTTCCCTGTCAACTGGGACAATGCGTGACGCCATAAGTTATACTTCAACTATCGCACATATTTCTCCGATAGTTATACTTCAACTATCGCACATATTTCTCCGTGTGTCATAGCGGCGAAACTTAGCATCTGTTCAACAAAAGAAAGGTTGGCAAGAAGAGTTGGTGAGGGAAGTAGAAGAAGGGTAAGGAGCACATAGGAAGTGAATATAAGAGAGTGAATTCAAAGGCAAAGGAGTAGGGAACTGGTAATCGTGAGGCAGGTCAGGAGGTTAGGGCGTCGTCCTTATAGCGTGGGTAACGAGGATTTGAGCCTCTCACTACGTATAACAACTTCCTACTCCCACTTTTAGTCCGATTTACTGTATCTTACTCTCTAGCATCAAAGTAGGCAGTACGCCCATACTTCTTGCTGCTAGGTATTGTTAGACAGGCATGGTATTGCCACTGAATCAACGACTACTGCTTCCCCCTCCACCTTTTCCTCCTCATCGCCATAATTTGCTGTCATTAGGCAGCACGCCTCCTTCTCATACCGACCCATTCTTTGCAAAGTTAATCGGTAATGCTGGCGCTCTTGTAAGTATTAACCACTTCTACGTCTGTAACAGTGGTAGAGACCATGTTTGTGAAGCGACATCGTGGCCGGTGATGGTGGACGAGGAGGAGTGTTTGCCATTATACCTGTCGTGGTGGTAACAGCAGTGGCGATACCGCTACGTCGTGATCAGAATCAAGAATTTTTCGTCTTAAAGCCTGAGCTAGGGACTCAAGAGAACCTCAAGAGGTCGGCTGTATGTTCTTCTTCCCACTCATTTATTTACTGCGTTTGTTTGCTGCGATTAGGTCACACACATATTAGTAGAGCAGGCGCACGATACCAGTTGTTCAATTGCTGCTTTCGATACTTTTATAGTCATTTGCACTGCCATTGCAGCTCGGAGCAACATAAAACAGCATCTGCTACCACGGAATGAAACACGATGAATGTGTGACGATTAACTTAATTTTGTCGCTTTCATCTTCCTACATGATGTGTAGGCTAGGTGGTAGGCGAGTCATCAACTGACTTAGTGCATGAGTAATGGGTTAGTGAACGCAGTGAGATGGGAGAAGAGACGGCGTAAAAGGTGCCGTACTAAGATCTGAACGTGGAAACTTGCAACCATAACGTGGTATCCTGGCCACCAGACCACTACAGCGCTGAGTGCGACACTGTAGCAAAAGGAGGCAGGAGTATTATAGAAATCAGGTTTGATGACTGCGTCAATGGTACTGGAGCATGAGGTTAAAGGTAGAGTTGTCTTCTCAATCCACCGACAGAATGTCGACCACGATCTTTACCGTATCACGCTTCTCTTCTGTAGATACAGAGAGATTACAGTGTAACGAGGATGAGTAGCTGATAATCATGGAAAGCGAAAAATTAAAAAAAGTAGTCAGATAAGTAGAAGTGGGCAGCAGAAAGTGTTGACGTTCGGGTCCGAATCACGTTACACCAACACCCGATTAAAATTAAGCCAAACTGGCTTCAAATTTGCATTTCACTTCCTCACTGCTAATTGCAACAAATTCTTAAAATCATATCTTGCTATAGTGGTTTTAATCACTTAAAGGGAGAAGTACTCCAGATCCTCTGAACTAGCTTATTCACCACCAGAACTTTTTGAACTAAACTGGCAAACACGAGTTTTACCGCCACAATTTCTATGCTGAATAAGAAGGTTCGGCTCTAACCACAAGCATAGGCAATGTTTTCTTCCAAGCGATTAAAAAACCCGCAGCCCTTACCCTGGAGCAATGGCTTAGGCAGAGCCGCAAGAGCAATCGATTTTCAAAAAGAAGCCTTTGCCAACTCATCTGCAGTGCACACATCTGAACTCAACTGATCGCCATCCTTCATAAAAATTGGTCCGTATAAAGGTACGTTAGACGTTGGGGGCTAAAATCAATTTTCCTTGCCAATGGATGAACGAAGACGATTGGTAGTGTCGCTAGCAGATCACCCATAGTGCGGACTCGAGTGGCAGTGCCCATAAAAGCGAAGTTTAGTTAAGCAAACCTCTTTAATGAGAAGTGGTTGACGAATCCAACTCGCGTTTTGAGATTCACATCAACTAAAGAATCGCAACCTCCACCGCAATGTCTCAGTTATGATATTGCTTTTAGAGTATCTTCACATCTAGCCAGTGAATTGTTTCCAAGAGCCTGTGGAACAAGTCGAAAGAGGTAAGCGCATGATCTGTTTGAAAGGGGATGGGAAGTTGGAATTCTACAGTTCTAGTTAAACTGACATTCCGCAGGGTGGTGAGAACCGTGAGGTCTGTTGAGAAGCTGCAAAGAAGTTTAACAGTTGTAGATTACTAAAATGATTCTGTGAACTCAACCCAAAAGATAATATGCGTGGATACCTTAATGCATTTGAGGAAGCCATCGTTTATAAGGTTTATGTGGTGTTTTGGATAACGCGTTAGAATTGTAGATATTCAACTCTCTGGTCAGTAGTAAGCTGGCTAGGTGAGCTTCTTATTCTCCACAGGCTGTATATATGCTTTGCTTTTGTAACATTACCCATGCTAATAGAAAATTAAGCCCTTTCACGTCAAGGACAGTAGTATGCTCACTTGCAATTCATTCAATTGCATCTGTTAAATGGATTATTGCAATACTTCACTACTATTGTATTCTCTCCTCCACGTTTGTCAATTATTTAACATTATAAGGGCAATGAATAAAGTTTGCGTTCCTGTGCATCTCAATATCAGCCGTTAACACCTATGATCCGAATTTTTGGCAATCGGAAAGGCATTCAAGGTTCTTACTCTCGAAATGTCAATGCCGGTGTCATAACAAAAATACCATTCAATTTACCACTCACCTCTAAAGATGAATGCTGCAGTAACGACGATGCGTTGTGCTGCCTGCGTCTAATGCTCTGCTTTGCAGTTATTGCACTGCATTGATAAAGAGCCTGAATGCACATCTAAAAGGTCAGTGAGGAGGAGGTTAAGATGAAGCAGGGGAGAAGAAAGAGGTGGTAGCATGATTAACTTCTAATTTCTATGAGTTCTTTCTGCGGTGGCCCTTTGACGTCTTTTGAACGGCATTGCAGAAAGCTGGGAGGTCACAGGGAGATTAAGGTGTAGGCGGTGAAAGTAAAAGATGCGTGGTTGACCGAAGGTGAGTAGGTAAAGGTAAGAGACTAAGGCAGAAATGAAAGTAGCAGTAGCAGATGGCTAAATCCTCTAAGATGGCTAGGTAACGATTTTCGAATTCCCCTAGTGGTGCCGAGCAGCCCTAATGTTCAGCATTCTAAATGCTTTGCTAACCGCACCTTACATGTCTAAGAAACCCATCAGCACAGACCCTGGGAGAGGGCCATTCTTGTGCTCTCTTGCTCACAGCCATACTCTAAGCACGGCCGGGCGATGTACACTTGATTGGATAGCACGTCTTCATAATTTAAGAGTGTGCAGGTACAGCGACTCGTCTGCAAAGGACGTGACTAATGGAAAAGAAGGAATAAAGGTACATTTGTTCGCTTCGCCTTAATACCAAGTCGCGAAATCTATGCTTGAAAGTAGGATTAGAGAAGTGGGTGCTCTAACGCCTCATCCTTATTTCCGATGTTCTGTGAGCAATATTTTTAGAGGCTGGTAGTGGCGCATGTTCCTCTGTCCTTCTTCTCAACTCCTACGCGTTTGACCTCCTCTTTGATGCATGCTGCTAACTGTGGCAGAATCTCCGCATTTATAGTTCTTAAAGAAAATATACCACCTACCAAAAGAAACAGACGCTAGCACTCGACACAAGACTGCCTTCGCTTTGTACGAACAACTAAGAATAAAATGGGAGCACATTGAACTACACGCTCTGCAGAGGAGATCTGTACATCAGCTTTTGGGACACACCCTTGTAAGTGGCAATTTGCGCACCGTCCACGCTCCCTCACTATCTTTTTAGGGTGAAGTTGAGCATCCGGTTCGCCTAAAAGGAAGGCCTGAAAGACGTAAAATGAGTTGAGCTACTTGAGTAAAGTGGAATTCTTACGAACGCGTATCTTTATTGCTCACTACTCTTAAAGAAAAACCGTGGCCTAAAGTCAATTAAAAGTTACAAACTGCATTACTGCAGTGAATGGCAGTGGCACTTACCACTATTTTATCATCTGATGCTTCCATCAGGTAGATGTTTCACGCAGCCACTGTAAGTCCACTAACCTATGCTATAGTGGACGTCTGTAACCTCAACGAACACACTTTAGAAGCTTTCCTCTTCTTGTCCAATTTCCGGATGTTCTAGAGCGTCTCGGATTTCGCAATCTCCTTAGGTTCTCCTGATTGGTAAATGTTGCATGCAAAAGAACTTAATTCACCGATATTCACCGACATCAGTGCTGATGCGAATGCGGAGGGGTGTGCGTAAAGGGATTAACACGTCACGTATTCCTCTGGAAGCAGTAGATTCCTACTTGCGAGTTATGCTCTCTAATTGATCACATAGGTTGTGCAATGCTTCATTATTTTTGTTTGAAAATACAAAAGAAAGTGGTCCCACACATGCGCAAGCATTAATGACAAAATCCGTGCACCTCTAGTCCATCATAAAACTAAACTTTAAAAATCCTAATATCAAAGTATTAAGTTTTAAAACCGGGAAGCAGGGATGACGAAACGCGTACAGCGACCATCGATTATTTTCATTACAGACATGCAGCGGTTCCTCTAGTTAGAATGAAGCTCTTCTTTTAATGACAGTTCCTAAAGTATTTGATTTCTAAACCTGAAAGACCAAGGAATAGCATAGAATCATTTTTTTCATTATCTCACTTGTGCAAATAGCTCCTAAGATCTTAAATGGACTTATGGTGAATTGTCTACTAGTCGAGGAACAACCTGAATGCCCTTTCGAAGTCTCACTATGTTTCGAAGCTCCTTGAAAACCCAAGCCATCAGTAGAAAGCAAATGCCAATGCAACTTCACGATTGGAAGGCCATTAAAAATTTGGCGCTATTTTCGTAGCCTTCAGTAAATTATCGTAAGTTCGTACAAATGTGACAGGGGCGATAGACAGCATGCCTCTAAAGCCCGAGATTCTATAATAGAATGTAGATTTTAACTCACCATGATAGCCCTCCACGTAGACCCTGTCACCCAGCACTGGCTCTGTCAGACCCTCAATAACTAGAGGTTCTACTCTACCATTGGTGTCAGCGGTGCACATCAGCATACCCTGCGACTCGCTGCCACGCATCTTGACAGGTTTGAGATTGTACACAGAGATGCCCACTAATCTATGCATTTTCTCAATTGGCACACGGCCATGACAGCGCTGATCGCGGTGCTGAGGCCGCCTTTATTTAGATCCACCTAACGAGAGGAAGGAAAAAAATCACTATAAAGGAGTCAAAATTGGGAAAGGTGACCACAGAATAAATTGAGAGTTTGATATATTAAGCATATAAAGGAATGCGATGACGACAGTTGCATAAATTTGACGGACTTTTAAGAGGTAGGGCTTCCTGAAGAATGCAGTCTGCAAAATAGGTAAAGCTACTTCAAAGAACATATCTGTGCTACTAAATGATCAGGCAGTCATGCAGCTAAATCAATCATCTCAATGCTCTAAGGTGACTTGTAAATTGTATTCTGTTCAAGACTTCGGCCACCAAAACCCATTTGGTCCAACTCGCAAATTTCCTGGTGCTTCAGAGTATGCAGCCATGAACCTAGTTAGCATCGTCTTCAAAATATTGGCGGAACAAACAAGTATTTTGGATCTAGCTTGCAAATCGCTAAGGGTAGTTCAGGCTGCTATCATGTCAAAATGTTTCCAATCATTTCATGAAATAAAAACTAAAAGTTTTTGTTTTTAGATCCTAATGCCACAATGAAAAATGATCAACATGATCTAGAAGTTTCTCAAGGAAAAGGTGAGTCGAACTAAATCATTGCACAGAGTGGACTAAAGTACTAAAAATCATCTTCTTGAAGGATCAAAGTCGCTAAAAGGATGAGAGCTCGCATTTAGCGTGGGTTGCTATTTGTCAGTGATTCCAGCATTTGAATTTCGGTTCTCGAATCTGAGGACGACTGGAGCCTCTCCATTTTAAGAAATAAACCACTATGGTTCCCTTTTGATAATCCGAGATTCCTAGTCACTAAGGCATTTAAAATTTGTAGCCAGTTACCTAAAAGCATTACCTAATTAACAAGAAGTGTTAGACTCTGCGAAAGATTTTATCATTAAAAGAATAAACTGCCAAATTCACCTCTTAGTCCCTTGTCGTCTTGTCGATTCGTAACACAGACCAATGCTTCTAAAACGGTTGGCAAAAATATCTCCACATCTACCAGTTTATCTGTTATACGTTGGCCTAAGAGAACCAGTAAAAGTTGTCACAAGACCTAAGAATCGCCAAAAAGTGCCCAATCTGCGTTACTATTAAGCAAAAGTCGTCGGAATAAATCTGTTCCGTAAATTATACTGCTCGGGCAGAACCATGAGATCGCTTAAAAGTTTCTTATTAGTGACCGATCTGCAGAAAAAATCCTTATTTCTATGTTGAGACTGCTTTGGACGGCTCAAAAAGAGGGCATATTTGTCGGAAATCTAATTAGCAGGAAGAGCAGGATCGGATTTGAACCAAAAAGTTAGTTTAAGTTTGAAGAGGTCCTTCAAAACAATATAATGTGGGCATTTATAACGATAAAGCTATTACTTGGAAATACAAGCACGCAGTTAAGTAAAAACCATTTCAAATGCCAAAAGACCAAGTTTGTGAAAATTAAAACAATTTGGATCGAGTTAAGCTGACTTTAAAAGTCAAAAAGACGTTTCACTGTCGTGAGTCAGAGGTAACAATTATTTAACTGCTCATGACACTTCGAGGAAGCTAGCAGTCTCAAGCAAAATGTTTTAACTGTCCTTATGGAACGCATGAGCAAGCGCCATGCCTTCACTATGCTGTTACCTTGGCGGCAGGATACCTAGGATAAAGGTGATTGCAGCTAACCTTTCCTACAAAAAGTAAGTTTGCATCAGGATGATGTTCCACCTCCACGATATCGCCCACCCGCATGCCGATGCGAATGATGTCAACGGACGAACCCTTATCTTTTTGTCCACCCGTTGGTAGAGACTGGTTTAGCACCACGAGAGAGATGCCTCTATCTGAGTCAAAAGCAGAGTATTGGTTGTTATCACCTCCATGAATAGGGTGTATAGAATGCAAAATGACACTCCTACTGACATGAAACAAATAAGTTGATAAGTTAATAACTCCAAGACACCTTAAGTGTAAAAGATGAATGGAAGCCGCTACAAGTTTATGAATCAATTTAAAGGTAAACATGGTTGACCGAATCCCCATCGTGAAGACTGAAAGAACAAAAGGCAATGCGTGTTCACCTTACTGGTAAGTATGCATCACAAATGCCATCAACCCTTTTGGACCCGAATAAAAAGAAGCTATTGGAAAATAAAAGTAACACTATTAAAATATAAAGCATGATTAGTTCTGCCTCTACGTGATAACAACGATTTACTAGCAGCTATTTATCGCAATGAGATGGGAGGAGGCTGACTACCATCAACTTCAGATCTATCAACACCGGATCTCTCTAATAGGTGCATATGAAAGACCGTGCAGCAGTAGCGATGAAAACGCCTCGTTAATGGCAAGTTACATCTTGTCATTTAATGGCACAAGCCACTTAGCAAGGTATATGTTTTGCCTACAAAACCAGGAAGGACCAAGATTTGAATTCGAAAAAAAGGCACGACCTCCTAAATTAGCATGTAATTGGATGTATCTTGCCACTTAGATAGCGATGAAGAACAAATAGTTTTTTGCGACAAAGATATGCCAAGCATTTTAGTTTGCACCACAAAATAACAAACTTGACTGATTAATTAAAAAAATGCAACATTTTGGCTTGACTGATTAGCAGCATTATTGTACTTGTCAAATCCATAAAATTGACAATATGACTAAGACGAAAATGAACCAAGAACAGTTAATTGTAACACTGGATTAATACAACCCTAACACAAAACGTGCTTATTTTAAGGAGAAAATGCAATGAATGCGAAGCACTACGACAAGAGTAACTAAACAATCCACTGCAAACTAGTCGAAAACCCAAATAACAAGTTAATGGTGGATTTAGAAAGCAATATTATTAGTGCGATTTCGCGCAAAGCAACTCGGACATTTTTAATGCTGATCGCAATTTCTAGGGGCATTAAGTCGATCAATTGAAATCAGATTACCACATAAATTAAATGGGAAGAACGCACCAGGTTTGCTTCTTGGACGGGCTCGGGTAAACGGAATGCTAGGATCCGAGTTTTCGATATGATTTTTGCATGAAGAAGGAAAGGATAAAGTGTCTAAAATGATCCTGTTAAAAGCCGAATAAAAAGCGACTTTTAACCAACCATAGTTTCTAGATGGTTCGATCTCTCCTTGTGGGCATCAATTTCTCGTTTGAGCTGAGCACCGCTTGTAACATATGCTAGTTTAGCATGCTTAAATGCGCTTCCATCGCAATTGGCAAGAGGAAAGGCCCTATCCCGCCAATCTCTGCAAGTTTCCCTGAGTCCATTTTCATCAAGATGAGGTCTGGGATCAGCCAAAACACACGTCGAGATTCTCGAAAGTTAAATTTAAAATGGAACCATACGATGAATTTGAAGGAAGAGGCATTAAGAAATAAGTTAGCGATACTGTTTTGTCAATTAAATGGTTCAACCTAAATATGCATTCGAGGCAATAGCGATCAGGCAACAATGACGTTTCGACAACGAGGGTGATAGAAATCTGATATCGGTCAACTTACGGTCAGCTGCTCTAAATGATTGCCGTATAACAAAATCTAACAATTGGGTGCGCAGTTACAATAGCAAAACTAAGACAGGTGTCGAGTTCCGTCGAGCGCCAAACGACACCAACCTACATGCTCGGGTCCTGTAACATTATTAAAATGGAGCCATGCTTAAAGCAGCCTTGCTAAACACTTTAGATTGCAGGCACTTTCTAATTCAGGTTTTGGTTTATATCCAATGGCTGTTTGTTGCGTCAGAAAAGGCGGTTTATTTATCGTAAGCTTGTTATGTAGATTTCAATGGCTCCGCTTTCAGGTTCTTATTTCGTTCCATTTATTTAGTCAAGCCATTTTGAGAGTCTGTAATTGCACTAAGTCTCTGATATTGTGAGACGTTATTTTAAGTTGCTTAACTTAATCCTTAACTTATGATTTTCTCCCTTTCCATTTACAAAGCAATGATTTTTTCGCATATCAGCCCGCCACGATGACAAGTCCATAAAGGGGCGATCTCGTTCAATAAGCAGATTGCTAAGTGTATTGGTGAAGTATATTACTAGTGTGGGTTGTTTCCTTTTGTCCGACTTGCCTCGCATATCGCTGATCAAAACTAAAGCATCGCACTCTTTTTCAAGACAGCACATTGGGGCAGTTTAAGCACTAACAATGCAAAAGTAAGCCTTCAAAGCCTTTTAACAAAATTAGTTGCGTAGAGGTCAATGTGTCGTGGTGCTCTCCTATCCTTTACGAAGTATACTTCCTTCTCACACTGCGTTGCACATGCGCGTGACACTTGCGTCCCTTAACTATGCTTTGTAGGCCAGGGGTGGAAGGACATTTTCAGCCTGGTCGGAGGGCAGCGTGGTCGCACTTCTGAGGCTGACACATCCTCCTCCTTGAAGCCCCAACGTAGTTGCTCCATATCAGCCCTCTTCATATAATAAAGATGTCTATACCATCAACCTATAAATATTCCATACTGAGGATCGTAGTTAGCACTTTCAGCCTTCACCCTTCAGCTTTGCATTACACATATTTTCTTACCAACTGCAGCTTACTACAAAGTACAGCCCAGAATTATTTGATGAATCCGAGTTATTGGAATAATCTTCATTATTAAGTGTATTTGAAGAAGTCCATGGCAAATGGGTTTACTGAGGTCTGTGTATCTTTGCAATGAAAAAGAGTAGTGGCTGGGAGTTGCCTCCACTCACGGCAACTTATTTGCGCGCACAAGATTATCGACTGATCAGACAAGGGTGGCCGACAAAGGCACCATAATGTTACATGGCGTAAATTGATTCTGATAACTAATGTGCCGACTCTAAATGTTTGTAATAATACAGACCCCATCCTTAAATACACAAGCCACAGGATCATTACGCCTGCAGAGTCAAAAATAAGTAGAAGCAAATTTCGTGTCGCACTATGCAGGATGTTCTTAGGTGACCGACAGCATCTTTCGAGGAAGAAAGCTTGCTCTCGACGTGGCAAAGTTTGTTCCGTGACGTCAGAGAGTGTTGAATCCCGCTCTCTTCATCAATAAGCCTTTGTGACGTGAACTATTACAGACCTATTTAATCTTCACGTTTCATCGAAGTGACTATTTAGACGAGTATTTTCTCTATCCGCAAACTTAATGGATAGGTATTTATAGAACAATCACCAAGTTGACTGTAAATAAGTCTCTTCTTCCTTCCCTTTCACTGCCCTACTTTTCAATATCTACCCGTTTTCGGCCATCTGATTGTTTGCTGCTGTACAATGGTATAGTCACACTCGATGACGGCCTTTCAATTAGTAGTAAAAATTTGGGACCAAGAGTAATATGGACCCTTCTTCATTCCACTTTAGGGAGCAATTTTAACCTTTGAACGAACATTCAGTGCTGCATTACTTTCATTTGCAAACATTAAAAATGTCCGCGCTGGTCTCTGAATTTTTTCTAATAATAACTTATGCTCACTGGATAAAATGATGCGGACCTCAGCTGTGGTCGGGTTATTCAGAAGCATCAGTGTTATTGCTAAGCTGCCGGGTGCTGTTGAGCCCAGAACTCTCCAGTTACATCCATGTTTCGCTTTAACAATGTCTTTTGGTTCGCTGCTCTTCGAACTATAACACAAAAATGTTGGCTTTGTTATTCATGATTGTATGGCAGCTTCTGCACCGATCGTATCAATAGAAAAAAGTAGACTTATTTCCTAAAAACTGATGTTCCACTTTTTAACATTTGCTGTTCATTTGACATGGTTTTGCTCTGGCTAATCTTAGTCGATTCATTGAATTTCTTGGTTATCTGGATTCTCAAAACACCTGTAATGAAAGTGTTGACAAATACTGGGAAATGCAGGAAAGATTTCTTAGCTTCGACAAAATCTGAGAAGACTTCAGATACAGAAGGGTACTCACTTTCCTCTCCTTCCCATCTGCACACCATCTCGCCCTAAAGCCTACATAGGTTTCACTACCCCATCACTCATACCTATCTACACGCCATTACCGTCTTCTACAGCGGTTGCTGTTGCAAGGTTAGAGGGGTAGATGAACCAGGCATTGGCGCTGATTGGTGATGGTGGTGACAAGGTGGCACGAAGACTACGTTGGCAACTTGGTGGTGTGATTGTAGAGCGTCCGACTCTAGATACGTGTTCAAATCACGTCAGGATCGGTGCACTTCACCCCCCTATTTTACCCTTCTACTCTGCTGCACCACGTACAAAACGCATTGTAATTGCAATCTGTCTGCCTGTTCCGTGCTATCCAATATAGAGGTAAGAGGGGTTGGCATACGAGTGCAGCAAATTGTTGCGGCAAGTAGGAACGTGATTTTTTTGCTATAAAATGGATTGATCGTGGCCGAAGGAATTGATTAATTGAATATGAGATGGTTTCCAAGCCGTTAAATCCTAACTATGCACAAAGCGTTGGGAGGCGAAGAAAGAAAGGCAGTAGCCATGCTACCATAGCTGCAGGGGAGACTCGAATCCGCAATATTCTGGGTAAAATTCAGACGCGCTATGCATTGCGCTACAACAGCTCCATCTCTCACATCCTCCCGCATTTCTAGTTTCATCGATCCATTGCTTTGACACCAACACACCGCCCCACTCCTTATTGCATGGCATGCCATGTCCGCTCCCCTACACTCACTCGGTACAAGTATTCTTCCCCACATGATCATCGTGTCGACACATCTGATGCAGTCTAACACCACGCCACTCAACTAGATGCGTTACGACGCACCATATTTGTTTCCTTCCTGGGTGTTTTTTGGAACTGCATTCGATTGAATGCCGCTAGCGGTTGCAGCTACAAGGTGGAAGTGTATAGGCAGCATTAACAAGAGGGCTTGAGAATGATGCGGATGAATTTAACGTGATTTAGGTAAGCAAGGGGTTAGTAGTGGTAGTAGATGTGTGTGATCCTCCCGTAGATTAGGCAAAGGATAGAGGGACGTGGTTATAATGCGCCGGTTGAGAATTAGAGATCCTTAGAAGTATGATTATACTTTTTCTTTTATCTCTCCTTCTCGTACCTTACTATCTTTAGCCGCTTGTCTTTCCATAGGATTGGAGTGAACTCGCATCTTTGGCGGTTCACTGACAGCGTGCCTTCATGGTGTAGTAATTAGAACCCAGGACTTTGGGTCATGCAACCCTCCCTCATTCTTGGCCCACCAGCTGCCTCTAAATATCGCCTTTATAAAGTAAGGATTTTGTGCATGCTGAAGCAGTGGCAGATAAGCGGTATAATATAAGGCTAGCTTTCTGCATGACACCCTCGGTGCCTTAGGAGAGAAGAAGGTTGAAACTGCTCTTAAAATTCGCTGGCGCACAGCCCGTACAACAGTACCGGCCGAGGCTTCCTCGAAGACAATTAAGCACATAATGCTGAGGCAAGATACAGATATTTAGCGGACAGAAAGAAAATTGGGCTGATGGCATAATGCGGAGGCTGGAGCGAGATGGTGCTGCATCATTCTTATCTAAGCCCAACCATTCCTGCTGCAATTGCTCTCAATCTGCACTCTACTGTGTCCATGTTCACTGCCTGCACGATTGCCTGGTCCTTTGGACTGACCGACTTTCATATCTGACTCCGCAGGTGCCTAGTTATTTGCCTGCTGCACAGACTTGCCGGTTGGCTTGACGCCTAACTGGCTAGATCTAACGCTGTTTGGGTAAGCATCCACCTGCATGTTTGGATAACCAGGATCTGTCAAATGTCCTAGCTAATTGGTTAGCTGGATAACTATCTCCTCAAGTGCACTTTTTCCTGCTTTGATGGCTGAACTACTATCAAGATGGCTGCGAATCCCTAGTTAGGATTTGACCGATATATACTGACTTGAATCCAGTGGCGATTCAGGTCACTTCAACTTCATTTCAGTTGAAGCTTTTATTGCCCTTACTTTCTCTTCTAGTCCTTTTTTTTCTTTTCTAAACAAACCTTTTTGCATTCTGCACTGCTTTTCTTTACGCATTCGCTCCGTTTTTCATCCAGCGCTTTGGATTGGGGATGGCTGTAGAATAGAGCAAAATCCGAGAGGTGGCATCCAAAATGTGGTGTGAAATAGATGCCAACAAATTAGCTGAAATCAAAACAATGACCAATTAGATTTGTTAACCAATGAAACAATTAGCCAAGCAGAAAGTTTTAATCTGACTTGGACGAAACCAAATATCAGGTCGCCTAAGAATTTTAAGGAGAAAAATGGCATAATTGGGTGCGCAAACTAAAATTGCTCACGCGGGCGTATAACTGCACGAGGTTTACTTCGACAATACAGGAATTATTCCTTCATAGCCGCTTTTTTGATGTGCTATTCGATCCAACTCTTTATATTGCAAAATATGAACCTGGGTAATGCGAGAGGCAAATGCATTTGCGCTGTACCATACACGAGCGCGCACTTACTGCAGTCTTTGCCAGTTTCCACAAAGATCCGAGAATACAGACAACTAAAATGGCAAAGACCGAACATAGGCAACACGGTAGGTAGATGGTTATCTGCAATTCAAATCACTGACGGGCATATCTTTATTCTTAATTGTACGACGGGAGAAAAGACCAAATGATAAGAGTCTGCGATGAGCTAAAATAATTGGAACGGAGGATGTAGGTGACTACATTAAGCATAGATCTCTGATTTCTGTCTTACCATTGAGGTAAGCCATTTGCAGCAAATGTCTTTATTTAGTGACAGAAAGGCATGCTAACGAACCAAAGGAATCTGAATATCTGCTTCCATCCTTCCTACTTCTTACATTGCAATTTAATCGGTATACTTTGCTGAGTCGTTTATAAAAATTGGATATAACTCAGTGATATGAAAGGCAGTTTCTTTTGATCCACTGAATCAAAAACCGAAGCATATCCATATACAGCTGTAAGGCCCCATAGCTCCCTTCCTTTGATATTGGCTCAATAAACCCTGCTTGAATGGAGTGAAACGCATCACAATTCTTAGCTTTATAAGTTTGAGCTTTATGCGCTGCATTTATCAAGGCCGAATTCATTAGTCAGTAAGGTAAAGGAGAAAGCCACATGCTTTTTTCGCACTCCTACTTAACTATTAACACTAATTTCAATTTTGGTGGGAGCAGGTGCCTTAACATAACTTTGCAACCTGATTTGTGCTGCGATTTAAAGTCAGCTCAAACAGAGATTCATTTAACACTCCTTAAGTTGTACTTGTCTGCAAGTGTTAAAAGGCTTCAGTATTTTAGTATTTGCGCGAATTAAAGGCTCGATGGACGAAGAAAGTGTAAAACTAAGGCTTCGGTTGATGCGATCTAATTCAGATAGATGGCTGCAGGAGCGGAAGACAAGCTTTTGTTAGGCTACGATGATTTTACCATCCTAAGAGCCTAGAAAGTAGAGAATGATGATCAAACAACACCATGCGAGGGTGACCTTATGTATGTATGCGGTTATTAGAAGGGCTAAGCAGGCATAAATGTACCAAGTAAGTTGGAAAGAAAGTGCATTTCGTAAAGAATAGAATAACGCCGCAAGATATTGACACCAACGCAATTAAGGAATTTGTTAAAGGCTCTCTAGGCTTACTTTGTTATGTTGCCAGCGCCTAATTATTCTCAATGCGCTGTCTTAAAAAGGGGTAAGATGCATTAATTGATGATCACAGATATGCAGGGTAAGTCATTACAAAGCTGACTCAAGCTGCGAGCTTCCTTCAGAACAACCAAAAATGTTCCAACGTAGAAAAGTAACTTAAACCAGTAATACATTTTGCTAACTCCTTTAGCAATATGCTTATTAAACGGGGTAGTTTCTTAATGGCCATATCGAAGTGACTGGCTGACGGACAAAATATTCAATGATATTGCAAATACGACGGGAGAAAAGGCATAAATTAAGGATTAGGAAAAACAGGTTGTACAGGGAAATAGTCCCTGCTATCAGGAAACTAGGGCATTACAGAATCTCAAAATAGCTGAAGCAAAAATGGAAAGAAATGAGGACCTTATAACGAGGTCCACGAATTCTCCGCAACGAATGTAGGATCAATAAACCGCATTTTCTGACACAGCTAATCGATGAAACCAAGACCTGCATGTAAAATCGTAATATGCGAAGATGAAAAAAAAATTGTCTGCAACCAAAGTGTTTAGCAAGGCTTTTGTAAGCGTGACCTCATTCAGCATTTGTTTCAGGGAGCAGGCTCGTAGGTTGCTGTTGGTTAGCGCTCAATGGGACTTGGCACCTGCTTCATTTTGTCATTTGTAACTGCGACCTTAGTACTTAGATTTAGCAAGATGGCAAATTTTTTTGGAAAATAGGATCACATGTTAGGTGATACTACATTTTAACACCATTGATGTCGAAATATCATTGTTGCTTGATCGATATTGCCCCGAATGCAGTTCTAGGATGAACTGTTTAATTCACAAAAATGGAATCAATACCTTGATTTTGGTGCCTTTTCTTTCCAATTTGCTGTGTAGTTCTACTTTAAAGTTGACTTCCAAAAGTCCTGACATGCGATTTTGTCAATTGCAGCCCTCATATTAATGAAAATAACCTCTGAGGAACTTGCTGAGATTGTCGACGATAAGATCTCTCTTCTTGCCAATTGTAATGAGAGTGCACTTGAGCACGCTGAGATGGCGTACGCCGAAAGCAATGCTCAGTTCCAACGAGAAATTGATGCACTTAAGGAGGGATTGAAGTATCTGGAAATTATGGCTGGTTGTAAGTTGCTTCCCATTCGACTTTTAGCAGGGTCCTCGTAGACACTCAACCCTTCCCTTCTACACTTCAAAATCCTAATAAAAATTCGAAACCTACCATCGCGCTCTCCTCTACTCGTCCAAGAAACAAACCTGGTACGTTCTTTCCGCTTGACCTTTATGGTAATCTCGTTACTGAGGTGTTCGACTCCCTCGCTTTGGGTTGTTTAGTTTCTCTTGTCACGGTATCTTGTTTTCACTGCGATTTCTTCTTTAAAGTGACTGCTCTGTGATATGGCTACATCAATACAGTTTTGATATTAACCATTCTTGGCTTCACTTTTGGTTTAGTCAGGTTATAATTTCCATGGATTTAGCCAGCATAATGCCCTTGCTACCCGGTCCGGGCAAAATTATGTAGTTTTGTAAGGAATAATCGGTCAAATTTGTTATTTTGCGATGCAAAGTGGAAATGCTTGGTACATCTTTGTCGAAAGAAATTGCTTTACTTAATCGCTATCCAAGTGGCGAGATGCACCCTAAGCACGCATGTCTAATCACATGCCAATTGAGGAGGTTGTGCATTTTTTTAGGAATTTAGAGGTTGGTCCCTCCTGGTATTATGGATGAAGCCGATACTTTGATAAGCCGGGCGTACCGCTACGTGACAAAGGGGAATTTGGCATCAACGAGGCATTTTCACCGTCATCGCTGCATGGCTTTGCATCTGCACCAATTATAGAGACTCGGTATTCATAAACCTGGAAATTGCTGGCAACCAGTTTCATCCCATTTCGATATAGTTAATGGCGGCTGCCGAAACGCCGTCATCTCATAGAAGCAGAGCTAAGCATGCTTTGTATTTTAACAGCACTCCTTTTATTTTTTAATAGCTTCTTTTCGTTTGGGTCCAAAATGGACGATGACATTTGCGATGCACAGTGATCAGTAAGGTGGCTACACATTGCTTTTGTTCTTCCACTTTTCACGATGGGGATTCGGTAAAGCGCTTTCACCGTTATTTTGATCCATAAACTTGTAGCGGCCTCCTTTCATTTTTTAGACGCAAAAGTCACATGGAATTATTAACTAATCAATTTATTTGCTGCATATCAATAATGCTGTCATGTTGCACTTCATATGTCCAATTAATGGAGTTGATAGTAATCTTTACTCTTCTTATAACTCAGATAAGAAGCATTCCACTCGTTGCGGTTTTTCGTCAGCCATTTTAAAGAACTTTGGTCAGTGTTCTGAATCGACAAAACAATAGAGGACTCAGAGATGGTTTCGATAGTGTAATCTTTGCAGTCCCCAGCACAATCTATCATTTAGGTGAGAACGTTGCGGCAGCTGGCTGCAGATTTCATATGCCTTCGTGGTTATGAACCTCAGAATCATCAAAAGGGAATCACAATGGTTTGAATTTTAAGATGATTAGGCATCAGCCCTCTTTATTTCCGAGGACCGAAACTCAAAAGTTGGAATTTGTGGCAAATAGCATCCCGCGCTAAAAGCAAGTGTTTATTCTTTTTATATCTTTGATCCTTTGAAAAGATGATTTTGAATGCTTTAGTTCGCTCTGTACGATGATTTAGTATGACCTACCTTTCTCCAGAAGGAAATTTCAAATCGTGTGAGGTGTTTAGGTTTACGGCATTAGGATCTGGTTTAAATTATTTTAAAGCTATAGCAGCCTGAACCAATTTTATCGATTTTCAAGACACTTATTTACTCCGCGGATATTTTAAAGGAAATGCCAAACAGATTCTTGGCTAATTGGTCCGTACACTGAAACATCAGATAATTTACGAATTGGATCAAATGATTTTACTCACCAAGTTCTTGCACAGAATACAAGTAACAAGCCACTTTGAAACACCAAGAATACTGAGCTAGCTGCATGGCTGCCTGATTATTTAGTGGCACAGGTAAGGCCTTTGGTGGAGCCTTGCTTTATCTTATGTGTTTTATCTTCTAGAAAGCTCTGCCTTTATAAATCCGTCAAATTTGCGCAGCCGTTGTCGTTGCTTTCTATTGTCAACTATATCTACCTCACACCCTATGCATTCTGCAATGACCTTTTCCTAATTTTGGCTCCTGTATGGCGAATTCATTTCTTTACTCCTCCTAGGTGGATCTAGGTGAAGGCAAACTCCGCACCGTGGTCAGCGGTCTTGTGCCACACGTGCCCATTGAGAAAATACAGGGATTAGTAGGCATTTTTGTGTGCAATCTCAAGCCTGTCTAGATGCGTGGCATCGAGTCGCAGGGTATGCTGATGTGCGCCGCTGACGCCAATGATAGAGTGGAACCTCTAGTTATTGAGAGTGTGGCATAACCAGCGCCAGGTGACAGAGTCTACGTGGAAGGCTGTCCTGCTGAGTTGATATCTACATTCTACTGTGGAGTCTCGGGCTTTAGAGGTATGTTGCTTATTGCTGTCCTCAAATCTCTATCGAATTGGAAAAATCTGCTGAAAATTATTAGAATGGTATCGACTTTCCAATCTTGAAGTTGCATCGACATTTGTGTGGCTTAAAAAGGACATTCAGGTCATTCCTCGACCAGTTGATACAATTCTCAATGAGTCCATTGAAGGTCTTAGGAGGTGTTTGAGCAAGTGGAATAATAAACTATTAGTTCTGCAGAAGTTTCGGTATTTTTAGGCATAAGAATTAAATGCTTTAGGAGTTGCCGTTGGGGTGGACTGTGTGGCTGCTTCACCCAAATGCCAAAACCTTTGAGCTTCTCTGACAAGCAGATATGTAGCGATTTACACTCGGCCTCCGCATAGATCGCGTGCAACTCTTAGATCCCGCACTGAAATATGCCGCAGTGCCCATAAAATCAAAAAGGGAAAGGACGTACTCAACGCTAAATACTGTCCTTACTTATTTTGGTTTGGATTTAAATAAGGACTGCAAATTTTTTGGTCATCCTCAAGTATCGATTGCTGTGCCCGGAACGGTCACGTCTCCAATAAGATTATCGAAACTAAAAACCAATGAAACGAGTACTTAGTCATCCATAGCAAATAGTCACTGAATCGATGACACTTATAAGCTTTAGAAATCATTAAGTCTTGATATTGAGTATCCTTACCTAAAAACCCGAAATCGATTAAGTTGTGCTTTTTCCTTTATGCACAACTTCAGTTTTTTGTCTCTCAAAGCTTTTTGATGAATGCTGCAGTCGTTCCTCGTTAGATTTAGCATTTAAAACCAAGAAAAAAGAGACAGCATGATTCTACTTGGTTGTTTATAATTTAAAGAAGACTTCAAAAGTGTCAATTTTTCACCTCTACTGCAACAAAACACCACATACGGTATTGATTTCATACCAATATTGCAGTTGTGATCTTGTGCGTGCCATGTATTTGTGGGCACTGGTTAAAGCTATCTTGAAGTGCCATTCGGCCTAAATAGCAAGATGGAGGGTAGGAGGATGCGGGTGCGGAAAGAGTTGCAATAAAACGAGAGGCTTTGTCGGTCGTCTGCTCTTTGCACCATTTAATTACATGGTCATTCCAATGGCACTGATTTAACTCGTGGATTGGAAGGACAGAGGGAAAGAAGCATCATAAGATGCGGTCATATCACGTTAGTGTTGGGCGTTATGGTCCTCATGTTTATGTACTGGTCCCCTTACGTCTTATGCACTGATGCAAGCCACCGCAGTTCGCCTCATGAATCGAGAAATGCCGCAAGAAATCGACCCAATAAAAAAAATTAAGTTGAAATTTTCGTCAATTATGGTGCTAAATAGAAAATCAAGTGCAGCTATATGCCACAAGTACCATTGTAGGCCTCTTAAGCACTGGTCAGATTTAGTCTGCCTACTTTACTTAGAGTGCGTACTTTGCTGATTTACGGGAGAACTGTCACACGCACGCGGCGAAGGATACCATCAGCCACGACCTGTTGCCACTATATGCTATCGCCAGTCGTCACTCGCTCTAATTCTCTGCTCTCGCTGCCTTACTATATTGATTGCGTCATGTATTATTACCTTGAAGGCTAGTCTTCGAACAAATAGGGCTGAGGCACGAAGAGCCTGCATTAGCGACACCCACTGGATACAAAAGTTACGATTAAGTAATAGGGTACCTCAGTTCTAATAAGGGTGAAAGTTTCCTTTTCATTTCTATGCCATAAGCTTTCTATATTAGGCGGGATTGAAGTCGAGTATTTTAACAACGCCTCACGTGGTCGTGCTGATACACAAGATAGACATTTTTATCCTACTTTCCATATTTGCTTTGATGGGCGAAATCAAAACTACGTCGACCAGGTTGCAATGCGTTCCCTTTCAGCCTTGTCATGTTTGCCAATATTAGAAATTGAACAGTCATGCTGTTAACTTAGGTACGGTAGTGCTATCGCAGTACGCTTTTCTAGATGCAAAAGCAAATACTTTGATTTGACTCAAGCAGTTGTCAAACATACCTGCCTTTCCACTTATTTTTCGGGCCCTTAATTGTTTGAGGGAAAGACGGAATTTGTCCATACTAATATGACAGCCAAGTTGAGATGCCCATTTGACTATTCCTTTGATAGACAGCGGACACCAAACTACAGAATGGTAACGCTCTTTCTTAACCTAAGTAAAGGGATGAAAGACGCCTCTTTCTCTTCCGAGCTCAGAGTTTTAAATTGACTTGTAAAAATCCAACTAGATCTTACTAATGAAATCACTTGCTTCCACTCCGCTACAATCAATATCGATATGCTTACAATGTGGATAGGCAGACGCGCAACTTGGATGCTAACATGAGCTTTCCACCTAAAATTCTTCCACTACTTCGCATTAAATAGAATTCAACTCAAATCACATTCAACTGCGATTGGGTTTAATGCCATTTATTTCCTTTCGTCGCGATCCATTCTAATAAGCTGTAAACCTAGACAAGCAGGTGTCATAAATCTTACATTTGAGGTCAGAGGATAGCAATGCGGCATATGTTGTCCATTGGCGATTTTTTGGCATAGAAAATAAAGAAGGAAGTAGAGAGGTGTAGATACTGGTTCGCATGCTGTAAATTTATGGAGACAGATTAGCTTAACGGGCACTTACAAGAGGGAAGAACAGGGCTGGAGGCAGCCCAGGGACTTAGGTGAGCTTGGTATGAGAGACAAGCCTATAACACATAAAGTGGAGAAGAATGGGGAGCAAATTAGAGTCTGTTGTGTGCGTGAGTATCAAAATGGATTAGAGGTGTAAAAGGATAGGGCCGAAAGGCGACGAGTCAATGTGATGGGAAGTGTTGAGGGTGCAACGGGCAGAAAGATCTAGAGTCTGTCAGTCGTGTGGTATACCAGCTGCTTGGGGATCAAAAATAAGGGCAAAAGGGCATAAAGGTGCCTAATTATCCAGAGGACAAGGGCAAATGCAGTTAATATGCTGACACTGGGCTAAATCTATGCATCTTCTGCTAATAAAATGAAACAAGTATGGCATCATTAACCGAACAATAATGACATTAATGTCTTCAAGGTAGACAAATAGCTATTCGCACTATAAGTGCAAGAGTTCACCGATTCACTGCTACTGGTGGTCTCAATCGTTTCTCAAACAAGTTTTCGCTTTCATTCACTACCCTCGCTACGGTTTGATGGTAGATACCAGACCAGGATTGGTCTATTCTTTAGCAAGGCCTTCAATCATAGCTGAAAAGTGGAATTGTTATGCATCATACACCCATGCTCTGGTAACCATGGCGCTTGCCTCAAAGCCATGTGTTTGGACGCAAGTAAATAATCACAAATTAGAGTTGTCATGCCGTCCATATCATCCATAGCATTTTGCCAGGCAAACGAAAAATTGTGTACACACGAATAACATTCACAGCCTAGGCTCCGCCCCCACTGATGTCGGTCATGCGACACTGCCCGTCAGTTCATTTTGCCTGTCCCTCCACTCTCTGAGAACTTTAAACGCTATAAAGGCAGTGGCATGTAAGTCCCAGTGACCAAGGTGTGAAAGAGCCAGTTTTGGCTGTTCCATAGTTAGAAAAAGTGTTTCAAGGCCCTCTAAGACGATTAAGTCTGCACCCTTGCCAACACTATGAAACGAAGTTGAGAGATAACTCAAGTCTAATGGTCATAAGGCTGATAACGTGTTCACGCGGAAGATGCTAGCCTAAAGTGAGACAGCCCCTCTTTTACATTACATCCACCTCGACTGACCCGTGTCAATATATCAGTTCTTCTAACAGCCAAAGTTCATCAAGACGGACTATAACGCCCACACTGACCATTTGAACATCACCTCCGGCGATGAATATTGCCATGGTTTGGTCGTCACAACTGCTGCGTCTCCTTCACGTAGTGCTACTAGTATGAGTTTTGCAACCTGAGTTGCCTTGCTAAATTCGTAATGGGTTTTCATCCAATCGCGTGACTTGAGTTTTTTGGTGCAGAGAGATTAAAAGCGGTATTTTTAGCATCTAAAAATTGCCTAAATGCATCCATTCTAAACCTTGTCCTTCCTTCTCATTTCGTTCCGTAGAATTTTTCTCGTTTATCCTCTTCCCGATTACCAAATCTTCCTATTACTTCCTTCAACTTCAACTGTCAATTCCTTCTACTTTTTCTTCTATTCTCGTTATGGCAGTAATTCGACGCCTTTATTGTTTTCGCTTATACAAAGAAATTAAAAGCAAAAGCCTACGCTATTTGAACTTTTCAGCACTTAGTAGCCGTCCGCTTGCTTAACCATTTTTAAATAAATAGACTTTCTGTCAAACCGCATTTCATGTTGCACGCACCGATTCAATGTAGCGCAAGCGGCGATGAAATAAAGCATTAATGTTAATTTAAAATATTTCTTTCTTCTCCTTTTGGGCATCATTTTCGCCTAAGATGTTTTGTTATCAACTTTTTGCTATCAGAAATAGTCCACAGGGGTAGCAACTTTGGTGCTAATCGAAATCATCCGTGTTTGTGAGGCGAAAGTATTGCCCGTAAATATGTGGTGGAGAAGAGTTGGAGGTCACAGCTCTCCCTTTGACAGAGTCCGAGATGATTCATCAAAAGGAACGTGCATCTTTCAAGCAATATTGAAGGTCGTGAGCACACCCAAGGATTTTATTGGAACTGAATTGAAGACCGGTGGATGAGATGGGTGGTGAGAGGAACGAACATTACCACCTCATTACGCTATCAGACAAATTGCCGGTTCCCATTAGCCTTATTCTGCACTGAACACTGCTGACGGTCATTATTTTGTGCGCTAGCTAGGATCATGTCTTTGCTTCACATCTCACTTCTATTTGTCCCTTAACCTATTCATAAACGGTGAAAAGGGATGCAAACTGCTATTCACCTTTCTAGCAAAAACTGGTTTCTGAGACTTTTGCAGGAGCCGATTTCGTTAAGTAATGCAGTACTTAGGGGTTCGCGATACTGAAAAGTGCAAAATGGGTATAGATTATATGTGGTCTGCGTATAGAGTTTGTCTGGTGATCCATGCGTTAAGAGCACTATAAATGCATTTATTACTACTAGTTATCATTGATTCATTAATTATTATTGCAATCATGGTGTTGGTTTTGCTGTCCCTGCTTTCCTTTCTCCTGCAAATCTTGGACAATATAGGTTTTATTTGCGCAATTTTATTTTTGATTTGCTGTGAGCCTTCATAGCAATCATATCGTCCTTCCATACAGCATTTACGTCATCGTACTGACGTTGTCTACATCCGAATTTATTTCCGATAGAGTCCTCATGCTAATTTTATGAAAGAGACTTTTACGTCCATGGAATCTAATCAGATTAAAAAAGTGCCCTGGTGTACATTGTATATGAATTGACAAACATATGCTGCATTGGCGATCCTATTTCCATTGAGAAATAGCTTCAGTTCAATTAAATTTGGCTGGCTTGATATGACCCAAGCCCTCTCCTTTGCTTTCGTGCACGGAGATTATGCCATCGCCTCTGCCATCAGGTCCCAACCATCATCACTACGAAAACGAAGCTTGACCAAACTTATCGCCCATCTGCTCCATATATGCTAGCAGAATGCAGGGAACCGAAGAAGGAGACTTTAGCGCCTTCACCTCTGCAAGCATTCATTCCCACAAATTTCGGTGTTGCTCCTCCACCCGTCAGCTTTGCCAACGTCTGGACGTGAAGATGGAGTTCAATCTGGTGCCTGTGGCAGGTAACATTGTTTTTAATATGTCTTAAACTTCGATTTGATTAGTATTGCTACCGGTCTATCCATCCCTTAATAATGATTCGTCTATTTGGAATAAGGTCACCTGCTTGTAGTTCAGACAGTTATAACGGAATCACAACTCATCCTGCATAATTAAATTTGATAAGATTTGGACCAGCATATCGGATAATAAGTATGAATACGCAGTCAAAACAGCAGAATGCAGTCGAGCTGTTATGCTCATAATAATATGGCAATGGAAATAAATAAATTTCTTCATCAAACAATCGAATTGCGCTCGCTTCCAATTAGGTAACACCAAAACTTAGAGCCGACCGCCAAAATGAGGTACGTCAAAAAGCGATGGCGATACTGGGTTTAAGTGCATGGATGATTTGTTAGCAGTAGATCTGTTAAGGATTCCTACTTCTATAAGCTTATTGCAACCCCCTATCTTACAGGGAGGCACAGATACCCCTTTTACTGGACGCTGGGCCTAGCTCATAACCACAATGTTTAATCATCGTACCTGTCAACGGCGCCAAGGAATGCGCATCATCCTATGCGCCCTCTGGTAAGACCATTTTACGTAAAAAAATTTTGGTTTCACTTAGATCCTAGTTTAGAAGGATGCTGCAAAAACTCATCCCAGCAAGTTATCAGTCATGAAGAGCATTTGATGCTAATAAGTCTTTGCTAGGCGACTCCACTGCCTAGCAGAACAGGCCTTTTGCTACTAGACACATAGGTGTTTCTTCCTGTCAGAAAATTTGACTGCCAATTATGCTCGAGATGCTCTGCGGTATAAAGCAAATCTCCTATTCAGATTAGCAACTTTACGACCATTCATTGCCAGAAACTTCAAACGTCTCTGCATTACAAGTCGCGATCGTGGCTGAAATTATGACAAGATGCAAATAATCAATAAATTAGCTGGCAAATGGAGAAATAGCCCTTTGGCAAAATGCAAAACCTGCATAGTCGGCAATGCAATTTGCGCACTGAAACATTTTAGTCGGCAAGTTCGCATAATAGGTTCCCGCCGCTGCGAACGCGCCCTGATGGAATTCCGTTTTATGCTTAGATTACGGCTCAGGAGCAGCATTATGATGCTGATTTCACAGGTATTTCGACTGTCATGCCGTGAACTTTGGGGTGCCCTCTTTGGCCTGGGCTGCATCCTAGCATGGGCATGTAAGGGCGGTAAGAGACTGTCTCGATATTATTGTAGCCATTGCTTCCTTGCCAGCACAACAATCAAAGCTGGTAACGACAGCTTATGCTTTGCGCCTTTGCTCCATTTCTTCTTCTTTCCGTATGGAAAAGCAAAATCATGCCAGGAATTCATGAGATGCTCACATAGGCTATCCGCCAAACTGAGTGCGGAGAATCAACCTTGTAGCTAACTTCCTATAGGCGAGTTCATGCGAAGCCACAAGGACACTTTGGCAATAATACGGAATTAGCTCTAAACATTAAATCCACCTTTCTAATATTATGACCTATCCACTTTCTCAAAGCCACCAAAATTTCACCAAATCTAAAGCAATCAGGCTAGTAATGCACATGTATTCCTTAACTATGGACACTGAACTCTATCCCGGCAAATGCGTTCAAATGGTTTTCCTTTGACATTTATCGACGTACGAATTCGCCGCACATAAAGTTTTCCGAGTCAAAAATATAACGCGATGGAAGGCAACCTGGAAAATAAGTTGAACTATTTCTTTAAGGTAGAATCGATCATTTGCACAGACACCGAAAGAGGAACCGTTGTACAAAATATTGCCAAGCCTACCTATAGCGTAGGGTGAAATGGACCGAATCATTTGCCCAACCAGGTAGTACTGTCTTCTCTCAGCCGCTTCCGTCCAGTTTTCTGATATAGCGATAAGGTAGTACTGCCAAAGGGCAGTTTAAATATGTAACCAACATAGATTTCTGCTCAACTATAAGATTGCACAGCAAACTATGCTGGTTAGATGTGCATGTCGTTGCCTTATTTGCGAATCACGTGCTGTGTTGCAGGAAGATATGTCGATATTGTGCATAGTACTTCGCATTTCAGTGCCTTATTAAACGAAATCCTGCGCTTGTGTCTGCCTTAAATTAAAGATCGTAGACTAGGCAAATCGTTTTTCTGGCTTTGGATTATGGTTTCGCCGACTGTGCAAATCCTCATTCAGTAAAACATGTGCCACGTGTTTGTAACCCATCAAGAATACCAAGCTTTTCTGCAATGGGTCAACTCAGAATTTCATCAGCAAGAGTTCTTTGTTGTTACAGAAGTATGCATTTCATGTGTAAGTCAAGTTTCTATCAGGTTGAAAAACTTTTCCGCTTACTATTTATGTTGCTATCTGTAAACCCGTTTGCCCCTCTCAAGCGCCCTGAATATGATAATGTGTGGCTGTAGGAAGTAATGGATTCGACGCATATCCGTTTCGAGAGGAATAGACAAATTGGATTATGTCATACATTTTGGCAAAATTACTGGGAGGAATTAGTGATAACCATTTAGTGTTTTAGAGTTCACTTCATTCTCGGATGAGATATCACCCGTTTCGTCACTGAATGCTTATCGCCAAGAATTTGTACTCAAGTAAACAAACTTTCCACGAAATAGGGAAAGAGCATTAATAAAGTAGGAAAATGCATATAACCTCTAAAGGAGTGTAACAATGTGACTTTAGAAAAATGCAGAAAACATATCTCGAAAGCAGGATACAAATGTCAATCTTATGCATCACACGTCCGCGTGAGGCCTTGTTACAAGACTCAAGGTTAATCCGGCAAAATAAGTAAAATGCTTCACTAAGAAATAAAAAAGTAAAGTTTCTTTGTTTGGGACTAAAGTGTCATGTAACTTAATGATAACTTTTGCGTCTGGTGGGTATTGCTAATGCAGGCGACTAGCCTTCAAAGTAATAATATATGACGCAATCGATATAGCAACGGCGGCGAGAGCAGGAAATCAGTGCAAGAGATGACTGGAGATAGTATATGGTAGCAGCAGACCATGGCTGATGGTATTCTTCGCCGCGTGCGTGAAGCAGTTCCCTCGTAAATCAGCAAAGTATGCACTCTAAGTAAGGTAGGCAGATCAGGTCCGGCCAGTGCTTAAGGGCCCTACTATGATAGCTGCGGCATATGGCTGCACTCTGTTGTCTATTTAGTAACATAATTGACAAAAATTGAACTTTAAATCTTAATTATTGAGTCGATTTCTTGCGGTAGTTCTCGTGTCACGAGGCAAACTGACGTGACTCACAGCGATGGATAAGGAAGACGTTAGGAGTCCAGCGCATAAAAAAGGGACCATGACACCCAACAGCAACCCAATATGCCTGCAGCTTATGATGTTTCCCTTCTCATCCACAGCGCTACCGTTTTGTAATTAGGCAATATTACTGTCTAATTCACAGCCTTCTAACACCTTCTCTCCTCTGACCTTCTAACCCACGAATTAATTCCGCGTCATTGGATTAACCAAACAATCAACTGGTGCAATGAATAGACGACCGACAAAGCCTTTCCTTTAATTGCAACCCTTTCCGCATCCGTATCCTCCTATCCTCTATCTCACTATGCAGGCAAACTGGCGGTTCAAGATAATTTTAACCAGTGAACACAAGTGTATAGCACGCACAAGTTCACAACTGCGATTGTTATAAAATTATTGCCGTATATAGTGTTGTGTCACAGTAGAGGTGAAAAATTGACACTTTTTAACGTTTCCTTCAAGCTATAAACGACTAAATGGAATTCTACCGTCCCCTTTTTCTCAGTTTCGAATGCTGAATCTAGCAAATGGCGATTGCAGTTCACATACGGAAGCTTTGGGAGACAAAAATTAAGTCGTGCGATTAGTAAGTAGGTCGACACACTGCTCAGGAGCATAAGGGAAAAGGCAAAATTTAATCCACTTCAGGGTCTTAGGTAAATATACTCAGTGTCAAAGCTTTCACTGTTTACCAAGCCTATAAAGGTAATAAAATTGGTGGTAATTTTTTTGGGGGCGTCACTGTTCCGGGCACGGAAATCGCTACTTGAGGATGTTCTAAGAATTTGCAGTCCTTATGTAAGTCCAACCTGGAATAAATGGTGATGGTATTAAGCGTTGGATACGACCTTTCTTTTCCTAATTTCATTAGCGCTGCGGCATATTTATTACAGAGTCTAAGAGTTCTACGCGAGTCAAGCGGATGCTGAGTGCTAGACGACAAAATGGTTTTTCCCTTTTAAGTGTAAATCGCTACTCATCCTCTCGTTGGAGAAGGTCAAAGGCGTCTGCTGCACTCGAACACAGGGAGAGTTTCGTAGCAAATTCGTTCCTGCTAGTGGATGCCTCTGCCTGTGATTACTGCTGCGTTTGTTTGGATCTTAATCACCTTAACAGTCCCCACTTATGTGGACCTGACCTTGAAGCACAGAAGAGGTCGATTTGCGCATGTCAATCGCTGTAATCAATCTCACTCTTATTAAACTGTTAGGAGATTATAGCCGTTGCCTGGGGACTCTTTTTGTCATTTAGATAACCAGGTACACAGACAAAAGCGTGTGAAATCTATGTGCACAAAAACTAAAAACCGTAAATAGTGCGGAATTTGCTTAGGTTAATGGTCTTATGAAGCGTTCTGACCATCCTAATCATTTGCTAGTATGCTTGGAAGAAAACACTTACTGCTATTTTACGATTGGCTGCATTTGCTTTAATTTTCCTATGATAGTGCCTGCATCACTATGCTTCGCCTTTAGAAATTTATTTTAATCACTTCGTCTTAGGTATTAGGAGATCATGCCTAGGTCTATCTACTCAAGCTCGATGGTATGATGTTTTTTTAATTTTTTTTCCTTCAAACGTAGAAAGTTATTGCAAGCTATACTCCAAAAACATTAACATCACCCTTCCTTTGAAATGAGCACTAGTTTTGTGTGATCAAACACAAAAATTGCCATTTAATATCTGGCTGAATCCTCTTTGCTTTGTTTTGCTTCGCGCCGCCTTCTTATGCCTGTAATCGTATGATCTTTTTCCAACCATCACAAATCTACCGCTAGCCTTCCAAACTCTAAGTTCGTTCAACCATCTATTGGGAATAAGATGATTTGAAACGGTCAAACTGCTCTACTCGAAGGAAGTATAGCAACATTAGCCGCGAAAATGGCATGCCAAGTGGTGTGTAGGCAGGCACGTTCAGCACGAGAAAGATGAGAATGTGGAGGTGGTTGCAATGATAATATAGAACTTCTGCGTCGCGCATCTACTACCATGGCACCAACCAGATTAGAGACTTCCGATACGGTAGCCGCCCTGCTCACGTCCTAGGCCACAGCATCCAAAATCCTCGAACCAAATGCGAAGGCGAGAAGAGTATGCATGCAAGCATTGTCGGAGCGACTAGCGCTTCCATCCCTATTTTACATATTGTATTTGTGTGGGAAACCACACAACCAAACCATTTAACCTATATTGTTGCGGTGGCAACATTGGGGTAATGAGTTGAAGATAGCCTTTCTTTATTGCAAATAGAGAAAAATAACTTCTATAGACGCAAATCAAATGCCCTCTTTTCGCCTTTAATAGATGTTAATCGAATTTTTTTATATCGAAAGACTCAACCAAGTTTAAAGATCAAAGTTACGCTTTAGTAGGCGCTTGTAAAACCGTAATAATTTTGGCTAAAACACTCGTGGTTTACTAAAGAGTTGTATTTGTGTCCTGATTCTAAAGATTCTTTGAGGGCCTGAGTAAGAAACCCATATATTCCATCCCTGCATAAGAGCTCGGGCCAAGTTTACATTATATATCACTTTTGGGTCTCAGGGTAATGCAAGCAACGTTTAGGTGAGTCGAGAATCCAAATAGGTCATTAAACACCACCTCAATGAATTGTAAATTGGTGTTTGACATTTAGCAAATAGCAATAATGCTGCCAACGTTATACTTAGAACTTGGCATGCTTTATATTTTGTGCCAATATTTGGCTACTTTTAGCCTTGTATTCATTACCTTAGGTTTGGTTTTGTCTCTCTGGGCAATATACCTTCTAAATTAATTAATCATTTAAAAAATTAAGCATTAACACACTGCTTTGAATGGCCTAGGCGCGTCAAATCACTTGTCTTGCATTTTTCCGCTTGCTAAGAATTGATGGCATCGCATCTTAACTCACTTCGCAAATGCTTACACTTGACATTCTCCTTCTTAGTGTTTGCAATAGGGTCGTATTTGACCGCAACGTTAAACCGACTGTTGGGCCTAAACGACGTTCATATACATTACAATGCACACTACTAAAGGAGCTTTAGTAGGAAGGCAGAAAATACTAATGACGTTGACGGAGAGAGTGTAGGGGATAGTCAGTAGGCTAGGATAATGGTGTGGACGTGAGCAACTATGCCAAAGTGGCGGCTAAAAATTCGGCAATGGCTTGAGCTCCTCCTGCCCTGGTGCGGGGTCTCAAGAGCAGCAGCACGAAGATGGCGTAGACCTAAGATTTGCAATCGAAAATGCTGTGCTAAATATATAAGCATGAGGTTACGTTCCCATAATATCATAATGCTAGCATATCTGACCGCTAGTGATGCAAGTGTTTAACGCTTGCATTTGGTAAACGCATAATACTGGGTCGCATCAAATGATGCGTGGCCTGTTTGTGCGCTAGAGGTTGAGTTTAAATGCAATTTAATAAATGCCATTTTAATAAATAGAATCTTTAGTTTATCTGCTTTTTTCTAAACAATCGCATTGAATCTATAGCCACGCCTTGGCTGTATTCCTAATGCCAGCAGGCGCAGACAAATGACGCAAGCAAAACCTTAAAAAGAAGGAACTCATTCTTTTGCCGTTAATGCCAAGGTGACAATAATGTGGGTTGCTTCTCGCCCACTACAAGCACAAATAAAAATGCTCTTGAACCCCTAGACTCGAGCAAATTTATTGTCACTTCGGAACTTTGCTGTTTGCTCTGAACTTCGATGGCATTGGCGGTTCGTGCGTGCCCAATAGCAGAAACAATGTAGATCGCGGCTTATGCACTTTTCCTCTGCTTTTTCAAAAGCTGGCTGAGCTGCGACTTTGAGTTTCTCTCAATTAAGAAGTATAAATCGACTAAGCCCGACGATAAGATGCACGGATATGGAAGTGGAAAATCAAACGAACAGGTGGAGAGACAGATAAGTTGGTGATTAAAAGAAAGGAAGAAATGGATAGAGCGTAAAATTACAGTGACCTATTTAGAAGTGCATTGAAAGCAGAAGGGTCGCATGTTGGGCCACATGCTGCATTTTCGATATAAAGTGCATGTAGCTGTATTAAAGAGGTACGTTTAGTAAGAATATAGGCGAGAGGCGGGAGGACGAAAATCAAAGCTTGTTCTGGAGCAGTGGATAGATTCCCACGAAGTAGACAGTGCCACCTCATATCCTCCGTAATACGCTACCCACTGATATTTCGACTAATGTAATGAAGATGTCAAAGAATACCTGACCGTTTTATGCCAAGGGTAGTAGCGGGATAGCGGAGGAGAAGGAGGAAACCCCACATTATTGGAAGCGTCAGCGGACCTTCCCCCCATTAAGGGTGGTATGAGCTTAAAAGACTAAATCAAAACCGCCAAATTTATACGTTATACGTTACACGTTACATTGCGCACTTCTAAAAGATTTGGTCTTGGTAACAAGGACGCCAAGGCCTCCCATAACTCCGATATCGACCGATGATGTTCAGCTTACCATCATTAACCGAAAGCGTTCCCTACAGGGCTACCAACTAGGTAGCTGTTCAGTTCAGGTTAAGAGTCCAACCACCCATCACCCTAAGGAAATTCCGCGCAATAAAGGTCAACCATCTAAGTCAGCTGGTCGAGTGTGCAATTTGTAAGCCTTGGACCCTTTGCCTGTCAATGGCTTCTTAGGAATTCAATTATTATTTAAACTCTATGCTTTCACATCGGACACCTGGTGTTGGTAGTCGCTTGAATTAGGCTTGGTAGCATGAGTAGTGTTGATTTTTCTGTGCCATGTTGCATCGTGCAACATCAAAAAATGATAACATCTGTATTGTCCACACAACATTTCTTCCAATTTTTGCGCAAATTAGCACTTTCATCTCAACTACATAGCATTTTAATGGAAGCGTACTCTTGCAAACAGCATCGACAAGGATGAAAAACAGCAGCAGTAAACGCAAAATTCTGTTTTTATGTTGGGCGCATGTCTACCCGTAAAGCACATAGTTAAGTGTACGTCCTTAGAAGCAAAGTAAAGTCAACTTGTTTGAGAGCTCCAAAATGCAAACAAAGACATTTTTTGATTATGTACACTTCATTTACAAGCTTAATGGCTCACAACTATATGCGCATTTGTTAATTATGTAGCGTTATTTGCCATCGTAATAAATATCCACACTACCGATACCATGTGACATTATGCAATGCATTCGACTTCAGCCTTATCATATCTACTAAGCAACGCTTGATTAATTCTACGCAGTCTGACCACCTAAATCAGAGCCTTTACAATTAACGCAATCTCTGCGCATTGAATACCCTTTCTTTACAACGGCACTATTCTTTTTAAGCAAATGGTAATGAGTTAATGCAAATGTGGATAAAAGCTTACGAATTCCGACAATATGCTAGCATTTGTTCGTATTCTACCCAAATATTCTGCGCCCAAATGTCTGCAAAGAGAAGAGAATCAAGGCGTTACAATAAGCTTTTGCAGTAGAAAACGCCTGATGGACAAAGAAGCGCCTACAGAAATGCTCTGAAGCCTTGTGAGAAAACAGTGCCTCCCAGGTCGGATGTTCTGCGAAGCATTCTATACAGCAAATAACACTTTCTGATTCCTCCATCATTTGAACCAAAGTAATGTAAAATTCAGCACAACTTGAGGAAGAATTTGCGCGGAAGATCAAAGCTGTGGATGTGATGCAGAGTAAACACTGCATTTAAATAATTGATCAGTAGGCACACTTACAATAATGCGTTTCGAAGAAATGTTTGCAGAGCAACTCAAAGTTTAGAAACGAAGCGAAGCATAGGCAGCAAGAATTGTGACTTCTGACTGCATTAAGGTTCAAAAAAGTACTTTTGTTTCTTTTAACAATTAAGAAGGCATAAGGCGAGAATAATTGATAGGTTTTGTAATTTCTCTAACAGTTCTGCTGATACAATAACCGCCCCTATGTTGTGCGAGACGTTGAGCAAAGTTGACGACGTAGATCCAAGATTGCTGAAGCACAAATACATCTGTCAGATGCTATAAACGTGATCCGATATAAATGATTTGACTGATTGTTGTGCTATTCTTCAGATTGGATTAGATCGTAATTTAGATTATTCATAAGTGCAAATACTTGTAAGAACGCACGCACCTTTGCTTGTATGCGTACGTACGTTGTCGCATACACAGAAGTCGATACGCATGGTGTATCTAAAATTGAAAGGCGCTTACCATGATGGTCACGAGCCACATGTGCAAGTCGTAAGATAGAGTTCTTGGATGTGACGAAGCACCTCGTACACCTATAGTTGCGCATTTTAGTGCAGAGAACAGTAAGTTGGGCGAAAACTTGCAAAAGAGTATGTGATGAATTTAATGGATAAGCAAAGGCACTTTCCGGATCTGTCCTCAGCATTACATGTGAGTAAGTCGCGTGCAGGGCTAAAATTCTGAGCAATGAGGTCCTGTGACTAAATTTCATTGCAAATCAAATACTTACCTCTTCGTCATGTACTCTATTTAAAGAACTAATAAAAATTTAGTTAACCACGTAAGGGATGAGATGCCGATTACCAAGAAAAATTTTAATTTCTTGGATATTTCTAGAGACTGCATATCAGAATGCTTTAACGAGCTCTTCCGTTTTTTTGCCAGCAAAAAGGAAAAACTTCCATATTACTGATAACACAGCGATGAAATTATAAGTTGTGAGCTGATGCTTCAAACAACTCGAAATTTGTTATTATTGACGATGTATTTGATCCTGCTGCTTGATCTGCATTCATTGTTTCTGCCCAGCATTGCACCTCATCAAGAACGGGGACCATAAAATAAGTGTGTTTCAGGCTCTTGACTAGTTGCCGCTACCTACTTCCGGACTTACAGTCCACACTGGTTTTTAAAAATACGAGATTTGTCTCACATGCTCTGAGTACTGGTACTCAGAGGCAGTTTCAAGCATGCGATCTACTTCAGTGACCACATCGGTTGTTTGCTCAGAAGACTTCTGTGCCTTAGGTGCACGTTTTATGATTTTGGGTAAATAAGATGCTCATGTAGAGAATAAGGCCTTTTTAAAGAGATAAAGCTTGTCTCACATCATTAGAGCGTGCCAAACTCACCCACTTACTTGATTAAAACCATAAAATCCTAGTTCATCCCACATTACGGTGTAAGTACCATTAGGATGCGGTGTTTTCAATGGCAACTATGAAGAAGAGTTATCGATTTGATAACCACAAGGTCAACTGTAAATAAATCTCCTTCCTTTCTGTTATTACTTTCAAATGCTCAGCCTCACCCACCTATTCTTCCAGGACAACACGACAGCAAAGACGGTGCGAATAAGATATCTGATTGCATGCTGCAGTCACTCTCGATGCCCATTTTAAGAAGGATCCCTCTTCCTTTTACCTAATGGCGTAATTCTGACGTTATAAAAAATGTACAATGTTAAATCTATTCCATTAACAACCCCTATAATTGTATGCTCAGTTTTAGACCTTAGCTGTGGTTGGGCTATGGGAAAATGCCAGCCTCATTAACATGGTGTTGCTCTCGATTGACTCAGCACCCACTACTCGCATCTTCGTCTCATTTTTGTCAGCGTTGGCACTTCTTTTCAGTGCTGTCTGAGCTGACCATTTAACCAACTGCTGACTTTGCCTACTATCATTCCTTTGCAGCTGCTTCACTAATCCTTTTAAGACTAGTTCCTGAAAAGGCTGTTAGTTACGTGGTGCGTCTATGCCTCAGCGATTTCCAAGTATATCGATAGTATAGGCATTAAGGAATACTAGGAAAAGAAGAAAAAGTCTAATCATGTCTACCCGAAGTGCTGAGATTTCTCCAACATCAAAAATGCTTGCAGTGATCATTAAAGCATGTGACCACGTGGATTTGCATTAATGCGCACACAACTGAGCAAAGTTTTTAACTTAAATGAGATCTCTGAATGGATTCGATTACTGAGCGTTGCTTGGAAGGTCGAAACCCCTACTATTAATCACAATTTGGTGCTTGACTAACGAAATCGTCGACAGTATAACTGCTTTTCTTTAATATTTCTGCTGCAGCACTCTCAACGGCCCGATATAAGGAGATTAGATTCTGCGATTTCTTATTTGTAAATGTTTGGTCATGGGCTCCAATATCATGACTTATTGATGTCAAGTTCGATATATATTCTCCACAAAGGCAGCCAGCGTATGGTGGAAGAGAGTTAAAGGGAGTGGGAGAGATTCGATGCGCAGAGAAACGCATTTCGATCCTATCCAACATTGATTTCACCCAAAGTAATTTTTCTGCTGTACAGTACTGTATAACAGTTCAATTAACCGCTAACGATTAGGCTTGCTTAGGTCAAATGATATTTCATATTGAAACCGTCTTCTTTTTTTATGCATATAATTAGTACTACCCCACTAGACCCTGCGATACTGCATCACTAAATGGCAGTATAAATCTGAGGGTGCTACCAATTATTTTGTGTAGGCTGCATTAGTGCATGTCAGTTTATTGTGAGACCATTGTCCTTAATGAGCAGCTAATCTGCTACAGTGGCGGATGATTTGTGCGAGGTACGCGAGGGTGAAGATAAGAAGGCGAATAGGAGATCAAAGAATTGTTTTCTGGCATATTAGATCAATAGGATAGTTTTGAATGGGTGAGTTGGATTGATGCTGTTCTGTTTCCTATTCGCATGCGATAAATCCGCTATTTGGTACACAAACAAAAGTGTTTGCGGTCCTCTTGATGTGGCCCAAAAGAGCTACGTGTCAGAACGGAGGACGACAGTTGCCAAAGCTAATGCACAATAGATTGTTCGAAAAAGTAAGCCAATTTACTATTGCCACGTGGTGACAGTGGCCTATACTTCCGTTTGATTGTGACAACACTGTCTCGGGACTATATCATTTACAAAGCAATTTTGTTGCCCAAAGTGTATTATAGCTACTTCTATTTCCTATAATTTTTTTTTTTCGTAGAAAACGAACTACTAGTATTTGTGATTTCGATTACACGATTCCGTCCTTAACTTGCTTTAGCACAAAGCGTGATGCTCAAAAAAGACGTTAACTCTTATGCAAATCACTTCCTTACATTTGTTAGACAGCTTTGTAATATTTACAAATGTAAGCTTACAGGCTTTTGGTGAACATGCTAAGATGTAAAAGTGCTTGACAAGAGCGCAGAAATCGGCCAATTTCATGCTTCATAATTTGATTGTAGAGAGGGAAGTAGAACGTATCCAGGCAAAATGCAGGAAATTTGTTTGCATTTGAGTACCAGTATTCCTCATAATAGATGATGCCTTCGCCTCTATGGTCTCAGTACACACTTGGCATTTTAGCCACCTTTCTGCGGTGTTTGTCGCCTTTGCCTTGACTGCTATGCTGAATGGCCGTAAGTAGGAGCAAAATCAGAGTTCCGTTAATGAATAGGCTATGCCAACCGCGATGCAATTTGCATCTCTGTGCATAGACTCCTCCTTTCTTACGATTTGGAGGATGCATTATCTCAGTCACGGTCAAACTCTTTTCTAATGGTTTCCCTCAAGGTGGAGCCACAGGTCACACGCTGACTTGCTTGACTGCCAGCACAACTGCTCTTCGATAGAACGAAGGCCCCAAACAAAGGATTATTAGCAACCGGCCTCCTTAAAATTGCTTTTGCCGAAATTGCGCGAATCAAAGGGCCTCACGAAACCATTCAATGGGTAGTAATGATGACAATATGTACAAAGGGTACGGGCGAATTTAACGCAAGCCTATGATCTAGACCTATTAGAAGGATCGCGTTTTTTGGTTAGACGCAAAGCATTCTGAGTACAATCCACTCAGCTTGCAGATTTAATTTTGCTGTTTTGTAACGAAGACGAGGCTCAACAGGCGCTTCATGCTTGAAAGGCGCAATCAAACAATGTGTGAGCAGGTGTCATTTGCACTTGACTGACACTCCTTGACTGGCACTCCCACATCATAGCGCATGTGAAGGAGGTGGGGGAGAATGAGAAGTTCTACTAGTGCTTATGTGCTTTAAATCGCTTTGCATTATCAAAAGAACCTGTCCTCGATTTTCGTTTCCGGATGTTGCTCTTTCAGCTGAACGCTTTTTGGCCATCGAGAGACCTCTGTTCCACTGTAAAATGCCTGCCTTAATATGAAGGAAGGATATGGACAAAAGGTGGAACAAACGGACCAACAAACGTAAGTGAGTGATGAGAAATCACAAAATGAGGAGATAAAATTAGTGGCCTATTCAAAGGTAAGCTCTACTGATTTGTAGAACAATTCGCAGATGCTAAAAATACCACTTTTGATCTGTCTGCATCACGACACTCAAGTCACACGATTGGATGAATTTCCATTAAAAATTTTGTGAGGGCAACTTAGTTTGCGGGAATCTAACTAATGGAACTACTTGAGGGAGAGAGCAGTTGCGACGATCATACCGTGGTGACAGTCATTGCCGGAGTTGTTGTCCAAATCGTCAGTGAGAGCGTTATATTTCATCTTGATAGAAATGAATCCTTTGAAGACCTGGTATATCGGCATGGGTTAGTCGAGGCGGATGTAATATGAAAGATGGGCTCCGCCTCGCTTTACGTTAGTAAAGCTTGCATGAAAACGCTGTCAGCCTTATGACCGTTGAGCTTGCGGATTTCCTTAACCTCGCTCCATAGTGTTGGCGAAGAAGCAGATTTCGTCGTCTTAAAGGACCTTGAAACCCTTTTTTCGAACCATGAAACAATCAAAACTAGCCCTATCGCTCCTTGGTCACTAGGACTTGTATGCCCCGGTCTTTATAGCGTTTAAGGTTTTCCGAGAGTGGTGAGATATGAGAAAAGAAATGACGATCAATGTCGCATGACAGATATCAGTGGGATACGGATTGCAGGCTGTAAGTGTTATTCGCATGCACATAGTTTTTTCTTGTGCCTAGTAAAAATGCCATGGATGATATCGACGACGTGATAACCCTGATTTGTGATTATTCACTTAATTCCGAACACCTAATTTCTAGGCAGACACCATGGTTACCAGAGCATGAGTGTGTGATGCATGACAATTCCAGTTTTAGTCGTGATATAGAGTCTTGCCAAAGAATAGGCCAATCTTAATCTGGTACTGCAATCAAAACGTGACAAGGGTAGTCAATGGGCGCGAAAACTTGTTTGAGAAACGATCGGAAACACCAGTGGTGCTAAATCTGTGAGTCCTTGCACTTATGGTGTAAAGAGCTCTCTGTTTGCCTCAAAGACTTTAACGTCATTAATGTTTAGTTAATGTTGCTGTTCGAACCTTACAATAACAGCTCATAAGTGCCTATCTGACGTAATGCCTACTTGAGTGTGCACAGCTACGCAGTTGCTGACTGAGAACATATTCGCATCTTGTCTTTACTACTTTTGCTGCATCCAAAGTTCAAAGAGGAGCTACTTTTACTCTCTAAATTGTCTTTTCTAACGATGATTAATTTTTGTTGGTTTCATTTGGTAACTCAAGTAGGAGTAGATGGTTAAATGAATTCATGGATGAGTGGCGTCAGCGCACCAGGTGCCGACCGTTGACCTGGAAACTATTGTAAGAGGTGCTGCCATCACCAAGGACGGGACTGATATCAAGATAACACTATCTGACAATGATAGAGAATGCATGGGTCTACCTTCATCACTACCTAAAACGCGCAGTGTGACATCGTAAATTGACCCTTGCACGTCAAGACCCATTGGCCTGTTGACCCAACTTTGAAACCCTCTACCACAAAGTATTAACGAAACCAGACTAATGTAAAACTCGTTTTAAATGGGTGCCCTCTTTCATACCCGTGGTGTGACCTCTCGAGAAGAAGTGCTGGGGTGCAACAGAGCACAGGGATCATAAATTGCTTGCGAACTTAGGTTCGGAAGCTCAAACACCTAAAGGTTTATCACATTGAGTGAAACCTTGTGTAGTTTGTAATTTGTTAAAACAAACTTCTACTTTGTTGCGACGCAGACTCCGTGCATTATCTAATGTGCCTAAAAGCGGTTGCATGACATGGTTATTAGGCGAAGATGTCAAATAAAGTTCAGTAAGCGAGCAAATCTTATACGTCATCCTTAGTAGCTGACAAGAATTCACAAACTCAGAAACAAACAACTCAGCGACACAAAAATACCAGAAACGAGAAGATTACAAATGAGTTTTGTTTTTGTTTATTAATTTAATCTCCATATAATTTATATGCACCCCTTGCGCTAGTTAACCATCAAATCTATGGTTAGCGGAGGAAGCTGGCATTTGAAACGACCACAAAGTTGCCGCTTAAGCATATTTGTTCTCCTCGTCATTACAGTTGAATAAGGCTAAAAAATTTGAGGCTCTGAGACGGCTGCATTATAACAACATTAAAAGGATTAAATTCAGTGAGGAGGACAAGGCGTTGCGTGCACAAACATTAAGTAAACCGCTCCCACCAAAACAACCAAAATTTGGCCAGCGCATTAGGCTTATGAATTGCCGCAACGATTATTGCTATTGGAACCCCTCAAACTTCTTTACGCGCTCCTGTCACGCAAAGTCTAATTTTGTTGACGCCAAAATTAATTACTTTTGTGCATTAAGTAGGGGCGTTAACACTAACCGCTTACCTATAAATTGCACCTGTTTCACCCTTCCATTTTCTCAGAGATATCGCCATCATATAGTGATGATTCTAGCCATTCTCCTAATCATCTTAACCATCTTTCGTGTGTACAGTGCGGAAACTGATGCCGCTTCAAGTGAACGAAGCCTTCTCACGATCTACACCTTCAACCTTGATCCCATCTGCTTGCCCGACACAATGCGCTTCAACTTCACTCACAGCGTTGCCTCAGCAGTGCGCTACGTGCGCTCACTGATGCCGACCAACAATGAGACGTTTTTCTTTGCTGTTCTGGGTCATTTATGGGCGCCCGGCTGCTCGTTGCAGGAGGCCTCAAGAGCAGGCACGCTATACGAAATTCTGCAAGATTTACAGGTTGGTTTTGACAGACTAACAAGTTCACTTGAGTAGCCCGTTATGCACGCGTGTCCTGCAAATGTATTTAGTTCAAAGGCGAGTAATATGTCATCTCATTTACTGTAGCGGTGCAATGGAGTGACTATCATTCGGAAAACAATGCCAAAAGGGAGCTGTGAAAGCAGGCAGGTGTCAACCACACTTCTCGTGCTAGACCGATTATTTAAAATGGGAGCTGGAATATAGTGTGTGGATGAAGAATTGGCTTTTGCAATTAAATCTGCCGCCCCAGTGGCAAATTAGTGGATTCCGTCCATGGCTTTATATCCGCTCATCAGAGCATTTGCATTTTTCAACATGATATTGTAACTTAACATTTTACATTGGCGTACGACCTATCCGATCTGATCAATTTATTTTAACTGCGCATGAAAGGGTACTTAGTGCAACTAATGCTCTTTCAATGTTACCGCGTTAAAGCAGCAGAAGTACACATTACTGCAATTAGTAGTAAAAGACCAAAGTAGGGTGGATTTACATCGCTTCAGGAGCAATGGTTTTTTCTGCATTTGCTGTTCAAGAAAAGCGCGTCGAATTCTACAGGATTCAGTGTGTTACTGGGACCTCCCTTAGCTAGCGACTGTAATTTGGTGAACGAGTGGATCAATCTCGGCAACCCAAAGGAGCCGCCACGAGATCAACTCTACCAGATCTCCTACCACTGTCAAGTGTTGAGTTCCGCCTCTGTCTTTGTCAACCACCTCACCGACAGTAGTCGTGGTTCACTCACTCCACCCATCGCTGCGGTCTCTGTGGCAGTTCATCGCAAGACAATTCTACAAGGCATTCTTGTCTATCTCATCAAAAACGGTTGGAAACGCATTGCACTGTTCTACGATATGCACGCTACCATCCTTGACATTCCCACGATGTTAGATTCAATCCTGTCAGCGCTTCGCCTTTCTCGAAACAGACGCAATGTTCTTGAACTAGTGACTAGTGTCGGTGTCACATCGACGACAAAATTTACGGGCTTATTAGAGCCGTTAGAAGACGATTTAGATGGTGCGTTTTGCTTTGTTTCCTTGAAGGGAGGGTCCAACTTATTCAGTTCCTTCAACTTTTCTTTAGTGGCACTGATAATGGCAAGGGCAGGAATAGCATTAAACTTCGTGTTGGACGTTCAAAACTTGACGAGAATTAGGCAAGGACGGATCGCACTCATGCACGTGGATCCCACGGATATGCTCACTTACGATGTCCTGCGTGCTTGGGGAGCTCATTTGTCTCAAGCTGGACCCACATCGGCTGCCGGTCGATCGCTCATTATTGTCACAGCACTGCCCAAGGGTACCAGATACGATGAGGTATCGATGCCGTATAAGGAGGTAATGCATGCTGCCTCATTCCCTCTCACAATCCACTCACATGGAAGACGAAAATTATGTAGCCATTGCATGCTTGTGCCTTTTTTTAAGATAATAATCCTAGATTGCCGTAACCGACTGCGCTACCAATGGGTTTCAGTCATAAAATTATGCTTTAAAATAGATAGTTCATTGATCTGTTTTCTAAACAATATGTCGGCCTTTTAGATCAAAGTCTTTTTATAGAGGATGTTAGACCTTAGTTGAGAGGTATCTCGGTGGGAAGCGCGTCCTTGTAAGTTCCTGGCTGGTGTTCAACCAGACGATCTCGACCATGATGTTTGGAGATGGCATACGGTAATATCCCACGGTAGTTTATGTGAGCTACATGACCAATGCCACCTCCTTTAGTAATTTGATCTATGTATGCATTAATCGTGTGTGTGTGCTTGCACAGCATTTCTCGTGCACTGATTAGTTAGCTTCCTTGTCTGCAGCGAATCAACCTCTCAGTGGCTAGTGGGGCAGCATTAGCAATGCGACTGGTCCAAATTCACCTGCAAGAGGGTGGTGGCAATATCACTTCCTCTGCCAGTCTCTTCCAACCACTGCGCACCCTCTCACATATCCAAGTGCCCACACTGCCCTCAATTACCTTCCATTACCGTATTGGTGATGGCGATGTCTCGCAAGTCATTTATAACCTTCTCCTCTTCTCCCTCAAATCCAACACCACTGAGCTGGCTGAGGTTGGAGCCCGAGTGGAAAGATATGCAGACATCTTCAATCTCATTGATGTTATTCATCATCCACTAATACTGCCCCAGTCAAGGAGTGCGATGAATTGGCCAGGGGATGGAGAGGGACCTCAACGCACATGCCACTTATTCGTACCTTTCGGATTTGGTATGTAAAAAGTAAATCTATAGCGCTGCCAAAGACGTCTCCTCATCCTTTTGTACACCTCTTTTAGAGCCGATACAGGTTATTCTACTGATAAATATGCTCGGATTGTTCAATACTGGCCTCATGTACTTGGCGATTGTGCTTGTCTACAGGTAAGCAGGATAGCGCAGCCTCACCGATTGCGGTCAAAATAGACGGATTGTGCGCAAGACTAAACGCTTCCATTCACTCAAACTCGTATTTGTGGAAAGTGACTTTGCTTTTAATGATGATGATGGTGGTGGAAACCCATCAGCGAATATTGTCCACAACGTAAGGATGTTTTAGAAGAAATAAATAAAAGAGGAATGTATTTTAGCTTTAAAGCGCCATTGGACTTTTAGTCTCACCGAAACTCGGAGTCGCGAATGGATCTGGTGGCGAGTCCGGATGTCCTCGCATCTTTCCATGCACTCTTGCATTCTTCTCGAGTCTCTGTTGCAGCACCAAGTATATGTGAAGAGCTCCTACACCGTACGCAAAAGAGGAGGATTGTTCGACTAAATGTACGTTTTGTCCGTGTCGATAATGCAAGCTGTACGCTCTGTGAAGTAGGCAGTGCAGCATGTCACAGAGAATGAATACTTGGTTCTTGAAAGTTACCATGCAGTGCTAAAACGGGATAGGATTAAGCAATTGCATTTAAGCACCGAAAGAGCACGTTTAACCATGACGATGGGCATAATGCAGCGTCCATCTTCCTGCTTTCTTCCAATGCAACCGAATTTAAAGGCCGATTTTTGTAAGCAGAATATGATCTGATGTCTCGCATCTCCAATGACAGCGGGAAGAATACTTTGGCTTGTACTTTTTAACTTCTACTTCTCAATTTGTGCGGCTGCTAGAGGTAACGCGCTGTCTTACCATCTCCCGTATGTAAACAATTTTTTCAGCCGCCCTTCTAGCCACTGTAGTTTCTTGTCAGTTGTGACACATTTCTTCATTGCCAGAAATGTGGCATAGGTCTCGATTTCAAAGTGGCAAACTAGCATCTGCATTTAAAGGTAGCTAATCTAACTCTTTTAACCTATACATCTTGCATGGAAGGACGCGAAAGCTGGTGTCGTGTGTAAAATTAGCATTGCTACGCATCGATGTGGTCGGAGTCTGCCCGATTTGATGGTATTTACTTAGATGCTCTAATCTCAGAAGATTTTTTTAAACAGCTGCTTATGCGCTTTTTACTCGGCTTGTTGTTTTAGGGAGTTCAAGTCTACCTTAAGAAATTAAGCCTATCGCGATTCCTACTGCGCTCACGGTTGATTGAACACCTTGAAGGACTGCGAGAAATGCGACACGAAAATATTAACACTTTGGTGGGGTGCTGTGTGACACCAGATTCCTTCAGTCTTGTCTTTCACTACTGTCATCGTGGAAGCCTTCAGGTGATAAATGAGGACCCCTTTAATTTTATTTTGCAATAATAACCTACCTATATAACCGTTTTCGTATGCAACATGAATAGCTGCATTTACAGTGGTGCGCATGTAGTGCGTATAGAGTCATTCTAGGAGAGGCAAGATGTTAGGCACGGTAAGGAAAAAGCAAAAATTAGTCGGTACAGAAACTTATTTTGAAGAGTGCAACATCCAAAAAATAGCTTTTAAGCAGAGGGCATGCTGGCTTTGTGAATCACCCTTTGCAGTACATTAGTGCAATTACCACGCCTTCCATTCTGCTGTAAGTGCTCCGTTGTGGCCGTCAAAAGCTTTCAATTTTCAACATTTGAAGCATTGTCATTGAAAATAAACATGATAGTTATGTAGGCAGTTAATTCGCCTAGTCTCACACTTTTTGAAATTGCTGTACCACAAAAGTTGCAAGAACTACACGTCTGTAGCTCTAACACCGAATTTGTTCATGTGCAACAGAGATTTTGTGCCACCATACACGGCACGCCTTCTTCTTTGCTTTATGCTTCGTGCTACAGTTACCTTATAATCGACTTACCTTTTACCACGATTTTGTGTGCAGGATGTTATTAACAACAAAAGCATTACATTTGACTGGGACTTCAAGCTCTCTCTCATGACTGACTTCGTTCGGGTGAGTGGAAGCTGTCCCATTGCTGTTTACTTCGGCATTCCCAAGATTTACGACTTAACAGGCAGTTACCCTTCAATCAAACCTGAAGGTTAGTTGCATTGACCACCCGGCATTGTTTCACATCCATAGAAAAATTGTGGACGGCGCCTGAGCTACTGCGCGATGAGACAGCGGCTTTGCTTGGAACTAAGCCAGGCGATGTCTATGCATTCGGCATAATAATGCACGAAGTCTTCTATCAGACGAAACCATATGGGTACGACTTAACAGGCAGTTACCCTTCAATCAAACCTGAAGGCAGTTACCCTTCAATCAAACCTGAAGGTTAGTTGCATTGACCACCCGGCATTGTTTCACATCCATAGAAAAATTGTGGACGGCGCCTGAGCTACTGCGCAATGAGACAGCGGCTTTGCTTGGAACTAAGCCAGGCGATGTCTATGCATTCGGCATAATAATGCACGAAGTCTTCTATCAGACGAAACCATATGGGCCAGATAATATGCAAGTGGAGGAGATTCTAGAACGCGTGATGGGCGAAGAAGAGCCTCCTTTTCGTCCAAAGGTGGGTAGTCCTCTTCACCCCAGCATGCCACAATGTTGACTTGGTGTAACCGCATCAGCAGGACAGAATGAGTTAATCAAGGCCTTCACACGAAACAATCAGTGTCAATTTTTTTTCAAGATTGCATTAAGGGACTCGTGTAGCATTGCGTTGTATCACATTCTCTTTTGATGGCAATGCACAGGCCTGCCCAACTATCCTTTCTTCTTCAGCTTCTTGAAACAGGTGTCTCACCGACTTACATAGACATTATGCAGCGAGCGTGGTCAGAAAATCCTCGACTGAGACCAACATTTAAGGAGTTGAATGAAGAGATTCAACAACTGACCAGAGGAAAGTGAGTTTGCCATCGTTTATGAACGCCATGCTTGTTTTGCTAAGAAAAACGAACATTGTGGAGCACATGTTCAAAATAATGGAAGATTACTCGAGTCGGTTGGAAGAAGAGGTGAAGGCTCGAACGGATGAACTGGAGAATGAAAGGAGAAAGAAGGAACTTCTCATCTGTCGTTTGCTGCCTCCGTGAGTTTCCATCCTCATCAATTCTAGTTGGCAACATTGGTTGTTATGATTTCATTCTGTAACTCTGCATTTGTGTACGACCGCACAGGACTAGACCCTGAACAACGGGCGAGTGGATAAATAAAATTAAGCTGGAATTGTAGGGTTGTGGCAGAAGCGCTGAAGGCGGGGGTCGCAGTCGCGCCTGAGACCTACGATGAGGTGTCAATCTATATTAGCGACATCGTCGGCTTCACAACTATTTCTGCAATGTCCACACCGCTGCAGGTTGTTGATCTTCTTAACGACTTGTACACATTGTTTGACAAGCCGATTGCACACTACGACGTCTACAAGGTGAGTTTAACTGGAGATGCTTTAGTCTGCCCACTGGCACAGATTAGACTCCCAACTCACCACATTCCTACATGCTTGAGTAAAATGTGTTGCAGAACTAACCGATGTCCACTTTTGCTTAATCTCACTAAGATCGAAAAAACACTTGTAAACCATTTGTTTAACTTGTTTAAAAGGATGACAATCTGGCGTGTGATGCAAACACTCAGTTGAATTTGCGGGATCTCATGCTACGTTCCTTTGCTCAATAGTCTAATCGATACCCACAGCTCTCACTGAACCACAAACACAGATGGAACAGAAGTGCTCTCTATGCCCGCCATTAAACGCAAGTTTCACTCTTTCTAGGTGGAAACGATAGGAGACGCCTACATGGTGACTTCGGGATTACCAGTCCGTAATGGACGACGCCACGCAGCTGAGGTCGCAACTATGGCCCTCGATCTGCTTAGTGCTTGTGGCGCTTTTACCATTAAGTACCTACCGCAGGTCCCCTTGAGGCTGCGCATCGGTCTGCATAGTGGTTAGTTTGATGGATATCTGACCTCGTTTCCTTCCTAGTCCGTGCATGCAAGATGCACATCAAGTTGGCCAAGCAAATGCCAAAGGCATTTGTGCAATGACTGCGGCAAAAGACCAGTCTCTGCCTAAAATTCAATATCCCTATAAGCTGACTTCACGCTGTGATTCATGTTTGTCACTATTGCCACACAGGTGCTGCATCATCTCATACATTCTTTCGCAATTATAGCTTTCCATTTGAGATCACATTGTGTCCACTGAATTGCCATTAAACAGGCGAAATATGCTGATGGCTTCAAACAAGTATGAAGCACTGACCAATTAGCATGCAGCAAGCTTTCAAGAGCTGACTTTTAAATAACGTATTTAAACTTCGCCTCTCATTGGGACTGCAAACTATGAAATCAGTTGCATAACATTGAAAAACGATGCTCTGTTTACCTGCAGGACCTTGCGTTGCTGGTGTCGTAGGGCTTACAATGCCTCGTTACTGTCTCTTTGGTGATACCGTTAATCGAGCACTGAAGATGGAGTCATCTGGAGCCGGTTTGTGACCCTCCTTTTTGCCTACTTCCATTTCACCATTACTCCAACGCAAAATCTTTTCCCTTCAGCATTCAGGATACACATCAGCGAAGCAATAAAGGAAATATTGGATGAAATCGGAGGCTACCATGCTGAGCATTGTGGTTCAGTTGAATTCGGAGGTGGTGTGGAGACGAGAAGTTATTGGCTCACTGGAAGCGACAATTTTCACAGGCCTTTACCTCAACCGCCTCCATTAACAATGCAAGCAATGTCACCTGCTATATGATTATCTCCTGATAACTAGTTTTACATGGTTTTGTCGATCGCATCACAGCATTTTGTTACGCTGCCTTTGATACTTTGCGGAATGAGCGCGGTCAGAGGTCTAATTGACTGCCTGTAAAGCATGAAGTAGCTTAGCAAAGAGTTTTTTAAGCAACAGGTAAAAAATAAGCTTCTTTGAATGATAGGTGGTAGATAGTGTTAGAATGGGATAGTTTTATGCAGTCTTTGCTCGTACCAATGCAGACAAATGTGGCACAGGTTTTAGCGGAAAGCCCAATATTAGTCAGGTGATAAAGAGCCTAAACAAAGCTAAACTATTTTCGTACGCATCGATAGTCCACAATGTTTAGTTAGCGCTGAGCCCTTCACTCTGGGTACGCTACAGCTGTTTTGTGGTCATACGACTGCGATAGTTACTCACTATGGCACAACAGACTTAGTTATCAAGCAAAACTGCGAAACATCTTGCACTAATTGTTTTATGCTTTGTTTTGCAGTGGAGAATGCCATGGGTGAGTTGCACTGCAGACGCCGTCACTTTGTTTCCTCATTGTCTACGATTCCACCTTCTCGTTCCGCACACAAATGGTAAGCGTTTTGCATTGCTGGAGTTTAGACACTTAAGTTTCCTTCAAGAAACACATTGTGTGAAAATCCAAGTCTTGTATCCATGAGGTAACATTGACGGATTTTGAGCGCTATTGTACACGCAGATGAGACGCAAGTCTGGCAACGATTATTTTAAATTCTGCAAAGCGGCTCGTCTGTGGAAGTCTGGTACACATCCAGTTATGACCACTACTACTGACACGCTGTCGTTCACTTCTACCCTCTGCTAAGTAACAGTGTAGCACGAATAAAAAAGGCAGTTGAGCTCATGCATCAGGCATGTGAGGCGATTGCGCGTATTGTTGCACTGTCGCGTGACACCAGGCATAGAAGTGGGTGACTGGACTTGAACGTCCCTGATCTTCCTCGACATCACTCTATCCTGAATGCGTTCCAGTTGCGTCACCTCAAGCCACTGATGTCGCAGTTGCTGTCTTTTTCTCAAGAAAGCAAATTATTGTGTCAGCAGTCATCGCAGTGTCTTTAATTTGCCCACACAGAAAGGCGAAAAACACAAACGAGTCGCATTCATGGGAGGATGCAGCGGTGGAGAGTAAGGAAATGCGGAACGGTTACTGTATTCATTATTCAGATATTAGTCGTCCCATTCATCTTCATGACGGATGCTGTGATGCGAATGTCATCTTAATCACTACTCCCCAGTCCTGTTAATCACAAATCAGTGAGTAAATGCTTGGAGAAGCGAGAAACGTTAAAATGATGGCCTTCGGAACTCATCAGGTTTCATTTGCTAGTAAGTGGCAGATGGACGACTGTGCTTTGTCTGTGGTTGGAGATTGTGGTAAATTGTCTCATGAACATTACTTATGTCAAAGCACGCGTCAGTGCCCATCATATTTGGCGCATTGGTGGCAACATACTACTCTTCAGGACGAAGCTAGCCTTTCCCAGTAAATTACACACACTTGGATCGGTGATACACCGTGAAGACTATGTAATAGGAAAAATTTCGGACCCTCACGCCATTCTGAAGAGCTCTCTTTAAACTTCAGCCCTGTACCTCGATCCAGACTGCTTCGTGCAGCAGACAAGCATTTAGTAGTGATACTGCCGATTGCGCCAGAAATCACAAAGCATGCTGAGGCAATTTCTACGTATATCCTTCTGATATTTCAAGCCGTCTGGGAGTTGGTGTAGTCGATGTGCTATTTACTCTGGCTTATACCAGACACACAGTTTAGCATCAAATGCGTTAACAGTTCCTCATTGATCGAGCTTAGCCAGAAGGAAAAAATCATATGTCTCTCGAAATTGTACGCAAGCCATGTTCGCAGCCATCGCGCATTTTTCCGAATCACATGCAGGTCATTCGCTTTGAAGTGCTTCTATTGTCTGATTATTCTGGCTATGAACTTGCCTGAGCTCAAGCTCGCGCACACAAACGTCATTTTCCCAATGCCATAGTACTGAGTGACCAAATTGCAGCGTAGTTACTGTGGCACAATACTGCTCTACCCACTCCTTACCGCTTCTTCTGTTTTTTTTTCAGGCTAGCCTGCGTCTATCCTGAGGGGCAAAATACCCTTAAAATGCAACACTCATCTGAACAGCAGCGATGGATCGCATGCTTCTCTCAAATGATATATGGGGCATACAATGCTCCATATTTTGAAATCTCAATAATTTTGAACCCCCTACCAATTTTGGCTTTCCCCAACAGCACAATGGTGTTCCTTACTTCAGTAAAGAGGTCAACTCATCCCAATTTAGCCGTTGTTGCCTTACAATTGCTGAGACATTTGATCCATTCTTGCGTTTTCATTAAGAACATGCCGTGTCTGACACTTTTTGACATAAGATACCTAGAGTTATATCGAACAGCTCTTTTTGGCGAAGGCAACAGGCGTGTTCACAATATTAAACGAAACCAAACCGGTTCCAATTCGTGGGTAAAAACTTACGATTACTGGAACATGAACAAAACGCCAAGTAAATGGACTGCATTAAAAACACTTGCAATAGCCGAAGAGATTGAAACTGTGAAACAGAACTATTATTCTGCCTGCCTAGTAGAAGCAGTGAAAGGATAAAGGGTCAGAGAGTTGTGCAATTCCAACCGTCATATCAATACGGCTGAATTAAAAATCATCAAGAGATTGGTTTCACACCTACCTTAAAAGTAGGTGAATTGTCGAGGTTTACTTCTAAGCCTTAGGAAACAAAACTGGTCAAATAAATTCGGCGGTTTTGTGCTATAGTAAATCCGAATGCGTGGAGATTAGGAAATTAAAAGCAACTAGCTAATGGCATTTAATGCTAATTTGAGTCATCACACGCTATCATAGAAAAACAACCACAGCATAATTGGACCAGCCTTCTTTTAATGCCTTTGATGAGTACGTTAACCTCAAAGGGTCTATGTCTCTTAACAAAACGATCCGTTAAGTAGAAAACTCATGTTAAATTTAGTCGGATACCAGTAAAACAGATCAACCCAGACTCCAATGTCGGGCTCATGCCCTCTAGATACTGCTGATGAATGTAACCACTGAAAATAGACAAATGCATAGTTTTAAAGGAACATCCGAAAGACTTGACGTGTACATAGGTCGAAGTCTTTGTTGCCCATACGATTCTTTAACCAAAGTTTCCAACACAAAAGTGGGGCTGCTTATCTTGACACATTGTGCATGAGCGTTCTCGTACTTCATTTGTTCAGCGCTGCCTCACACACGCTTGACAAATGCATGCATCAGGCCACGTCCAGGAATCGCGAAGTACATGCAAAGCATTATTCGATACCGATGTAGAGAATTCCTGTAACAGAGAGCTTTACAGACCAGTTCGATGCATGAATTTCAATATTGCCGACCTGTAGATTTTGTTAGGACAGACTTGTATGAGAATCGGAAACTTAAAGACCCTCGAAATTAGCGGTGCTGGACATTGCGAGATCCTCAGGCTACTGGATTCTTCATCTATCCATCTCTCATACGTTGCTTTCCTGTATAAGTCCTTTTTGATAGCGGATCTTTTGTGCTTTAGATCTTAAATGCTTGTTCGGATCACCAACCCGGAATGAACGTTTATGTGAGCGCTATTACAAGAAAGAAGTTCAAAATCGGCAATTTACGATATCCGACTGCAGGCGCAAGCTAAGTTTTGGCAAAACCGCACGAAGGAACTTGAACGGCTTGGTCGTGTGCCTAAAGGAGGAGTGAAAGGAGGTCACTCGGAGCGTTTGTATACGCTTTGCTTGTCATGCAATTACGGGCTGTTTCTGTCTGCCCTCAAAAGCTTCAGACTTTGTCATGAAAAAAGGAAGCCCTTGTACCTCGATCATACATATCCGATAATGCCAGTCGACTAAAGCGTTACGAGGCGTTGATTTCCGGTCGCCAAATTCATTGACATTCACATATTGTGGCATATCAAGTAGTTTTGAACCTATCTAAAATTTATTAACATCCAGATGTCCAACCGGTATTCCTGATGTGGTATCAGTGATGATTAGCCTTTCCACGTTCCACGGTTTCTTTATCTGTAGGTTTGATACAATGTGACAGCAGAACACCTGCGGAAGGCAATGCAAAATAATCTTCAGATTTCCTCTATTTTCATTGCTGGTTGTTGTGATCCTCCATTGAGCATTAAATCAATTGCATGCACCTGTGACACCTAGTTTTGAGCTAAAAATTTCGTGCCTCCTGCCGCTTTGCAAAGTTTTCGAATTTCGCTTTTGAAGAAGAGAACGACCACTTTGATTATGATTTGTTCGCACCACTTTGATTATGATTTGTTCGCAGTCCGATACGAGAATATGGCAATCACGGTGAGCTTATGGTCATCTAGATTGGCACCCATTCTGAGTGTCAAGACTTCTAAATTCAATTAGAGGAGACATTGTAGCTAATCTTACTTGCACAATAAAATATTGACCGACTTTTAGGTTGGCTCAATTTACCTGCTTTAAAGTGGATTCGGGTGCTGATGAGGACAATGTAAAGTAACTTAGCGCAAAAGTACAGCAATATCTCGCGGAAGAGTATAAAATTCGTCCAAAAGGAGTCGGCATAAGCCGGTGGTTTCGCTTAAAGCTTGACATTATTTTAGTAACAAACCGCTTTATGAAATTATTAATAAATCGACTTCAGGCAATCGTCGAGCTGCATAAACATTATTCTGAATTGCTAAGTTTCTCTGAGTGGGATAAATGAGATCATGCTATTGCTAGCCTAAAGATATAGGAAAAAATTAAAAACATATGCTCGAAATTATGCGAATTCGCTCTGATTCGAAAAACAAAGTTGAGAAAAAATTCGGCCAATTGATGAGAATGCATTGTGAATATATGCATGACATTTTATCTAATATTCACACACGCATACACACATCTAATCTTTTACGCTCCGTTGAATTAAGATTATGGAGCCAATCTAAGGTTTGGTACTATGGTTTTTGCGCATGCATGCACGCGCGGGGATGTTTTTTGTAACTGACGCAACGCGAGCATAAAGAAGAACAGGACTGTGTGCACAACCAATGGGTGTATGCGATTAACCTATGACCCAACTACATGTAACCCCACTCAACTACGTGATTCGGTTCGCCACCAACTCCATGGTGCATTTAAAATGCAGACTGGGTATGGACTTTAATCCATACTTGCGCCTCATGAATATTAATAAACGGTCATACGTTAAAAACATAACTAAATAGGATGTAGTCTTCGGCCAAATTTTGCTTTTGAACTGAATGGCGATCATTTATCCACCGAAAATCGACAATATTCATAATGCTAAATCCTACTTCACCGAGCCCTCAACGATAATGTACCAAATAATTACGCTGCAAGTGGACTAATATCCTACAAATTAGTAAAACTGGCTGTGGAGCTTCTGGCAAATAAAAGTCAACTTTTGCAGACTAACGAACAAATCAATTCAGACGTTTAGCTCAAAGAATTGGCATTCTTTCTCGGCTCGTGTTCAAATTCTTCGATACCACTTTGATTCAAAAACCCTAGATTCAAAGCTTTACTACTTTAGGCGAATATTACTTCTGAATAAGACTTCTGTGCATCATTACTCGATAAACTCCCATTACAAAAGAGTTGCAGCACACAAGCCCGAGCATAACTTATTGTGGCTACTTCTCTGCTTCCACATTTGGTGCATCTTATTTGCACCTAAAACTAAAGGAGTCAACGCCTCACTTCGTTGCAATGATTATCTTGCTTATTCTTCTCTACTAACTGGTGAGAATCCCAAAAGTCGAGGCTGCAAGAGTCAATGGAATTACGGTAATTACATACAGCCCTTTCTGCCTGACTGGACAACAGCACGAAAAGGGTTTTCGAATCATACAGAAAATGACACTACGTCTTCTAAACTGCAATTCTCATTCTGTTTAAAATCATCATGAACTGCAACAGGGAGCTGATGAGGTCATGATGGCCTGAAAATTGAGTCTGTTTGTCACTCAGAACTAGCGAAGTGGGGATGAAAGTGGAGCAGCAACGAGCGGTTAAGCGCAATATGACATCTGGTGGCATGTAGAAGGCGGATCCAAATGCCGAAACTCGGTGGAGTGACCAAAAATGATGCGATTGGAGGCGTTCTTGTACGAGATATAGCTATCATGCTCCCACTGGCCTTATGAAAAATAGATATGCGCTGTCCCTTTGCATTAGGCAATTGACCTGAGTAAACGCCTTTACTGAGGAAGGACTAAGTTCTGACCCTATCTTAGTTTTTAGCTAAATTCGTTAGTCTCCTCAACGCAGCGTAGAGCAATCTGATAATAATGGATTTTATCCCCATCTCACTGTTAATACAGGGAATTTTACATGAAACATTTACTTTGATTTTATGGATTAAATCACATCTCACAACTCTAGACAGACTGGTAGCTCTGAAAAGTCATTTAAGGCTGCCTCTTGGCCTCTTTAAAAACCCGATAACTCCTTGTCAAGTCTTCCGAAGCACAACAATAATCTTTTCTTGTCATCAAGCATGGCAGATGGACCATTCGTTAACAGTAGAAAAATCATTCAAGCTTTTTAACCTCCGATTCTCACTCATCCTTGGGCGCATTTCTGCGATTTGCTGCATGAGAATCGCAAGGCAGCCGTTGTGACGCAGTTTTAGTCAGTGTAAAATTGGTGTGAACCACTCCTCTATGCATGCATGCAGCCTCTTAATTCCACTTGCTTTTGTGTGACGTTACCTAAAAGTGCATTATATTAAATAGTAAGCAGAGATTATCGCGGCAAAGATCTGGCTGAAAAGGATGTGTCCTGACTTCATAATTTGCTCCTCATCTTTTGATTTGACCTGACCAAGGCTCATGTTTAATTTCGTAAATTACTATACAGAACACTTGAACACATGAAATACTTCGTGAGCATTTGAGCGGCGTTTGCCTTCCTTAGGTCTAAATCCTTTAATGCCAACTGTGAAGAAGCTTCTTGTTCTCGTCATTCAGTCTCAAAATAATGCGCTACGCATATTACTTAAGACTTTCAGCCACTACACCGGCTTCCTTAACGCCGAATATGCTCCAATTCGCATCAATAAATGTCAAGAACCGCCGTTTATTGTCTTAGGTGATGACTACTTCGTCAAATCTCTGCAGCGATAGTCGTATTTATTTAACCATCTACTTTGCGGTAGCTTTGCATACTGAGGCATGCAATTTAATCCTACTGCCATTTGCACACCTTCTTTTCAAGTTTACTAACAGCATTGAGCATTGATGCCTACTTGAGGAGTGTTGATGCACTGTCAGTCAACAACAATTTTTTCATGCAGTAAAGCTTTTGAACCTTTGGTTTGAATTAACATCTCTTTACTTGACGCGCAAGAAAGCTAAAGCCATACCAAGGAGACAATAATAAGTCCAAGATCATGGCCATTTAGCGTAACACCAATGGCTGAAAGCAGTGATCACTAGGAAGACCAGTCCTTCATTTAATGAATGCCAGTGTGTGGATAGCTGACTGATTGAACCCACACACTGCAACCCACTTCTCGATTTCTCTAGGGGATGATGTTTACAAGGTTCATTCTCAACCTAACAAACAACTGCTACATGCTGTTAACAAGTCATTCTCTGCTCCTAGTACGCTCTGCTATGGCATTGAAGCCTAATAGCGTCCTGCGCACTTAGATTCGTCGCTCCTAAGGTTAGGACTGGATTTACTACAAAGGATAAACACACCATTTGGTGCCTCTGCAAGACTAGTAAGAGTAAGCTATCATTCAAAGTTGCAAATACTTAGTTAGAGATGTGCAAACTGTAACAGGGCAGTAACTCACATTGCTTTAAATAAGATAGTTTTACTTGTTTTAAACTGTGCATATAGGAATAATTTTAATGCAAGTAGCAGACCGACCACGATGGCAGCAATCTTCTATTTAAGGAAATGGAGAGGGAAATTATGAAAATTAATGGCAACTGCATACAAATAAACATTGAGCTACATGCAAGAGGGAGGTCCCTGTCTAACCGAGATTCTTGGGATGAAACAAAAGAAAATATAGATTAATTTTCTTAACGGAAATAGTGATGGCTTGCACGCATACACAGACACAGGGAAGCATTTTATATGGTTGGTGCAACACAGTGGTGCGCGGTGTTTGGGAATACGTCTACATCTAGAAGGTATCTGCCGTCTACTTGTGATCAAACTGCGTATCATTCAACAATGTCTACGTAGTCCCGTCTGCAGCGCATGCGCATCTGTGCACAGACCCTCTTCCCATTTCTTCATTGTCGCATTATCCCGACTAGACAGACAATATACTGGATTATTTTCGAGGTAAACAGTTATTAAGCAGCATTTATGCTTGCCGTAGGTAAACTAAGTAATGAAATGCGATCTGAAGCATAAACTTTAATGAAATTATGGAACATAGACATAGCTGCTTGGCTATTACCGTATTGAAATTATCCGTAACAGTTTCATGCAAGGTGACGACTCAAAACAGATTGTCAATTGACTGCGATCTAATGATGATTTTAGTTCTTACCTATTACTGCACGTTGCAAGAATTAGTGAATTATGTCGTGAATAGAAGCCGATGCATTCTGCGAGTGGTTTTAGAGCTTAATTAGTCGAAAAATCTTTATGTATTCTTCCATCTGCACGCATGTTTACACGCGGTCTTAAGCACAATCCATTTTAAGTCAATTTGTGTGATTCGCTTTTAATCTAAGCTCTCAGTGCTCCATTGCAATTATTTTCAGTGGTCTTGTATACAAATCATCGCTTAGGTGCAGAACGGCAAGAAGGACAGCCGTTAATTCAGGTGATGCTATTACAGAACAAAGGAGTTCTAAGTGTAGCCAAATCAGCAAGGCCCTACTGCGAGATGAGATGGCCAGTGTGTTGAAAATTTGGCTTTTTCGGTGCAAAATGATTTTATCCATCGCAAATTTTTGTGTCTGCTACTACCGATTTATATCTACTGCAGTACTTCAACTAACGTAAACTACAGCCGAGAAGGGATGGTAATGCTTCTAAACAACCATTTAAATTGGTTTGTTTGTTCGCCTGCAAAGGTTTTACCTTTACTTTCCGAGAAGCTCGAAAACAAGTTTTACAAATGTGTAGGATATTAGTCTACTTTCAGCGTGACCTCTTGTTGCAACATCGTTAAAGGCTCAGTGCACTAGAATGTAGCATTCCAAATATTGCCGATTTTTGGGCAATTAAAGGGTCGAAAACTACATCCAATTTAGGCATGGTCTCAATGCATGACTTGCTCGCACAAATCCAAAGGGGTAAATGTCGTAAACCCTGTTATTTGGAACAAAGAATTGCACCCTTGGGGAAAATATTCAAGAGGCCGTGAATATAACTAGCACGCAATGCAGCCAAAAAGAAAGTTAAAGCCCTTGCCCCTATAGTCGCACTTATTGGATTTCTCATTGTATTGCCACGCAGTGGGTGCCATGAAGCCCAATCGCTGCACACTCGATGGTGAGGTAAATTACCCGCAAACGAGAAAGCATTTGACGCTAATAGGCTGATTTCACTTAACGAAATTCCTACCCGAAAATAACCGAAGTGGATTTAGTGGTTTGGTACAGCTCAATGTCAGCCCATGCTCTGCTGTCTGTACATAGGCAAAGGTAGTCACTATTCACTAGAATGCTTGCCTGATTTCTCACCAGCTATAGCGTTTAAGCTTGGTCAGTCACTTACGATTTTACAGACTATGCATCCTTAGAGACCAGCGGACAGGAGTTTCGGGCTAAAAGGACAATAATCACGAGGGTCACACGAACTGGTTAGAGACAAGGCGACTAGCATATAAGGTAGCACTATTGAGCACGTCAGTTCCAAAGAAAGCAGAGATAGCCAAAGAAATGGAGTGAAGAAGTTGGCCATGTTCGTATCCATGAAAGAGAGCACCGTAGAGTGAGGCTGCGAAGGGTTCACAATGTGCGCATAAGTGGGCATTGTGGTCTGTGGAAAAGCTGCAATGTTGGTCGCCGTGTGCGCAGTCGTGGGGATGGTCGTAGCAATGGTGGTCAAAGGCGAACATGACCAAGGTTGCGCTTACACTGGCACTAGTCGATGGTGCACATACCCTTCTCTATACCTCTCTCGCTTCAAACACGCTACGAATGCTATTATTCCTGACTATCGCTCGCAATCACTTAATAAATGATTAGACACCTATACTTCAACTTACGTAATCTTTTCTTTGAGTTTTTCTTAATGAGTGTACGAGATGTATTAGCAAGTTGATAGTCCTCTAAGAGCTTTCAACTAAGTGCCCCATAAAATGAGCGGGTGAATATGTAGCCACACTCATCACTGTCTTTTTCTTATTTGAAGCAATAAACACAACCTTAATTTACATCATTTTTAAGGGAGAGCGAAAAATCCACGTATAAAATGCTGTACTTTTAACAGAGGGTAGCTTTGGGGTTTGAATGCAGTTGCATCAAAATGTTCCCAGTTCGTCAATTTAGTGGTTTGTATGTGAAGCGACGCTACGCGCTGCTTGAAATCGCAAGAAAGGTAGTTGAAATTGAGCAAGGCCGAACAAGTTGCTGAAATCGATGTAGCACCAAGTTTACCAGATGGATCTGAACCCATGATTGTCCACTTCATTCCGAAGATGGCTTCCGCTAGCCCCTTTCTCCACCCCATTGCAATCCTGTATGTGAATGTGGCGCAATTCTTGGGTGTGCAGGACACCTGACTATGTGGTTTTATGTTTTCATCAATTTTTAGTGTTGTGCTATCTAGCAATGGCTACTTTGACCTGCCTAAGGGATTAATTTACAAATGCCTGTCCCCACAAGCTTGACAGTGCCATTGCTTTGGCTATCACTTTGCTGAAGAAGTGGAACAGTGACCTGCCTCCTCTTTGTCTTTTTTGTTCTTAATGACCTTGCCTTCTTTGCCCTCTTGTTTGTGCTCAACTTGCGATGATTGTAGGTCTTAGTTAAAATGTAGAAGTTGCATTCTTTATCTGCCACGCAAGAACTTTTTAACAATAGCTGACATCGCACAAAATGATGTTTTCTAAATTGAATTCGTTTGCATGGATAAATGCCATAGTATAAAGCAATGCTCACTACAGCGTTCAAGGGATTCTAATTTTTATTCCCATTTGGAAGAATTTGGAGTAATGTACGGGTGATTTAACTAAACTATATTGTCCACCGATATCAGCATAGTTTTGAGGATTATAAGCCTGCTCTGTTGCGAGAACCGTCGGTTCGCTCTTAATAATGGCTTAAAATTGGCGAGGATGCTTATTTAGTTAATTCTTGCTTTCCTTTCCGACTTTGCAATTTCCGCTTCAACCGATAGTTTTTCCGTGATGTTCCATGAAATGTAATAAGGTGAAGCAGAACTTAGGACAATTTCTCCTTTTCTTGTTTAAGTGAAATTGAGATCGGATCCGAATAGCATTCACTAAATGATGAGGGGCAGAATCGAATACATCCCAATGCCAAGTCATGACTTAAGGAAATCCTGTTCCTCTCGGCAATAGACACAGCATCACCATAGGTCCAGCGGCACTTTTCACTGGTCGGGTTTTACACTGGTTGATGCGGAAGAATTCAATTTCGGCCGCTGCAGCCACATTACTATATACTATCATATCCGCACTCCAGTTCATTTTAGCGGTTTGCGCCTCCCTTTTCCATAATCTTTCTCTTTTGATTTTGAAGCGCATTCTTAAATTGAGGCAAGAAGAAAGGGTGAAGGTCAAGTAGTGCTAACGCAGGTGAATGCTTGGCTCATGGTGAGTCCCATGTCTATGTAATGAGGTAACAGTGACCTCGCATTGTCATTTACAGATGTGCGCATTTACTAAGGCGTACATATTGGTCGATGAAATGCTCTTTTTAAGTAGCAAGCAATCCTCAACGCGCGCTCCTGTTGTGGCCCTATTTGTGCGATGCTGGAGTCAAAGAAACAGAATGCGGCTCAATGGCTGACATTCCTACAAACCTTTGCTTCATCCCACCTTTGTAATCTGGCAGCTGATGAGAAAATGAGATTCAACTGTAGAAATAAAGCCGATACTGGAGAGAGGTGTCAATGTGCCTGGTAAAAGAAGAAGAAGAAGCAACACCTAGTTTGGTAGACTAATTCCTACCCATCGGAGGGACTTTAGCTCTTTTGATTAGTATTGATTCCGCCACTTTGAAGGATCTCAGCAATGCATGTTTTTAACAATGCATTGACATTTGCTACTGTTGGTGTTTGAATCGGCTGCTAATCTTGGCTCGACCTGAGGAATGCACAACATCAAATACCATCCTCACTCGATTCTGACGGACTGTACTAACCGACTTTTGCCAAGTTGTAGGGAAAGCTTAGTCTAAAGGTCATCATTCCTACTTGGTTCTTCATCAGACACTTGCAAAATTAAATACTTTCTTTAATGACAGAAGAATTGTAGGGCCTGATATTTTGCGAATCGCTAAGCTGTCTATAAGCTAAGGTCATTAATTGACATCTTCTTTACTGAAGTCGATTAGCTCTGCTATTCTGCCCAACCAGCAAGAAGTTCAGAGACATAGAGATAATGATCTAGGGTAGCCTGTTTCCTCTCCTTAGTTTAGGACGTGATAAGTCTTTATATTGTGAGGCTTTCTTTTGATACAGCCCTACTACCTTGGCTATTATATGATTAATGGAGTATTACAGACACCCACGCAAGGGCTCAAAGTTGAGACTTTAGCGTTCTGCTCTTGTAATTTTTGTTGGCTTTGAATTCCTTTCGTGCAAGCCGAAAAGTTTAATGATTGAGAAGAAATTGATTGCCCAGGGCCTCAACAGACTTGCAGAGAAGTGCGACCTGCAGTGTAAAAACAGGCAGAATATGAAAAGGCATTTTGAAATACACAAGTAAATATAGAAGGAAAAAGCACTTATCGGACGCAGAAGCATTCATAACCCAATATTTATTATTAAAGAAAGGAAGAGATTGGTAAAATAAAGGGACGCATTTTAGCATAGTAAGGTTCCCCTGCTCAGCAGCAGAGTTTGCAAAGTTTAAATTAGCCAATGGCATAAAGAGGGGCAGATGATAAAGAAGTATAGAGCTTTATTCATTCGCGGTCAAATGTCCCTTGTTAGTTGCCTGAGTTAAGTGGTTACTCCTAATGCCACGGCCACCGAGGTAATGAAAGGTAGTGTCAGGATAGAAGTGCATCTTGCCAGAACTATACTAGACATTGAATGAAATCTTGCGTAATCTACACGAGATCTTCTCCTCCTCAGCTCTCCTTCCGGGCGCAAGTCTTTTTAGATTTCATTCCGGCTTCTTCTTCTTTTTGATCTAAATATTATTTGCGTTAAAAATAAATGCAAGCATCTTACAACAAATGTGGAAAAGTAACTTGCCAAAGCCTTTAGATACGAATAGCGCTAAGGAGACTAGTAAAAACAGCAGGGGAACAAGTAATAGCCTTCAAATCGACCATTGGCCGGAGTAGGTGAACTCAAATTGCTGTATGTGTTGACTGATACACAACTCAAAAATCAGTTGATTTTAGCTTGCGGCGGATTACACGTTTAAACTAAGAAAGTACTTTACTGCTTTTAATCCACAAATGGTGGAACAGAGAATGAGAGACAACGCATATAATTGGGCCGTGTTTCATGTTTTGCGCTTCATTAAAATGACTTCGGTAATGTGGAGGCAGTAACATTGGCGCTTTTGCAAAATCTTCGTCGATTGCTAACAAATTCCCTTGATGTATAGCAAGAGCAAGTGCATCATTCCACATAAGGTAATTAAAAAAACAGCGGCATCTTGCGGTGATAATAGAATAAACTATCCTGCACCAAAAAGCGGCTTTTTGCTCGCGACGCATGCCATAAATACTTCTACTGGAAGACCTCGTGTACTATTAGGATTAGTGCATAAACATCACGAGGCTCAGTTTCAGACAAAGCCGCCCCATCATCGTATAGTAGCTCAAGCGACGTAAGCATTTTTTAGCGATAAGAATTGTGAGGGCACTAACTAAACCCATTGTTAGGTTTGGTTGAAGTTTGAATGCTGCTATATAGAAAACGCTGTAAAATGTCAAGATCTGTGAGTTTCAAGACCCACTGGCGACTGACAGCAGAGTTGACCGGTTTTGTCTTTTCTATGAGCTCAAAGCCCGTGTTTCGAGATCATTTGATTCTTTTTCAGTATCTAGTTATATGTGTTTGCATATATCTGTAAGAAGTTTGTCTAAATGGCAAACAAACCTATCAACATAAATAGGGCAGTTAAGGGGTAGAACATGAAATGACCGTCAGCTGTGATGCCTTTATTACTGATTGCATCCAGCACACAAAGATGCAGTAAAAAGTAAGTCACAGAAAACCGTTCTTTTTAAGCAGGTGGGACTAAGCACTGTGAGCACAGAGGACTAGGTAGGCGTGGTGTACAATGGTTTACCATACTCCTCATTAATTCAATGCCCTAATAAAGCATGCAGTTAGAGCTACTTGATTGGCTTCAACGCAATTAATACTTCTCTGCAGCAGCTTTACTAATTAAAGATTAGCCATGCAATAGTGCCCATCGGAATGCGCTTGTGACAGTTCTTTACAGAAGCTCGATGTTGCAGTCAACGCTTGGACAGTTGACAGAGAATGGCGGGAGTCGGTGACATCATAGAAATTTGACACAAAATCAATTTGAATTTAAAAGGTCTGTGGAAAAAAATTTATACATGAATGAAGAAAATAATAACAATTTTAATTTTCTGCCATATGGAGATGTACAAGGTCCTTCATGGGTCATGAAAAGCACCAGGAGGCCAAGAAGACAGGCAGCTATTGTAATAAACACCGGAGCCATACGCCAAATGGGATGAGTTAGACTTTCCAATGCAGGGCAGTAACTACACATCTATGTCCACTTAAATTGCGTTTGTGGCGGTAGACATAGCAGTCTTGGAAATAAGGCAGATGGCACATCTATTTTGCCATATCTACGAAAGGAAAAATATTAAATCCTAATTTTTCGTTTGAGGAATCGGGTCTGCTATCCACCATGCATTTGGAGCTGGAAAGGTTCAAATATGGCATATTTTCTGCTTGTGGCCATCAATTTCGTCGGTGGAACACACGCATCGCTGCAAACCATTTTGGAATGAACTTTCTTATCGTCAAATGTGTGCTTGCCAAATAGCCCAGTTAGAACAAATTATTGAAGTCCACAGCCAATTTTGGTATGGTGGAGCCATGGTTGATTCTGTCAGAATATTCTATCTATTACTGATAGATTTGACTTGTTGCGGAGCTTTGGCGGCCCACAAAATTCAAAAAAAGATTTCACGATCCACTCCTTCCCTAAGTTGAGGTCAAAGATGATGTCACTAGCAAATATTCTGATTTAAGAGAAAATGACAGAACAATCGTTTCTATGTGAAAATTTCTCACTATCGTGAGCACTTGAAATTTGTGCTGCAAAGTAGTCCTAGCACGACTAATGACCTGTGTTAACGACCTTTGATTCGAATGGCGACTATATAGTTTCTGGTACATGTGGCTGTTAATGAACATTCTGGAGAATCATGAGAGCGGACAGAGTGGTGCTAACTGTCAGCCGCTACTTGGCGCTGCTAATCCTAAATCCGAGCCCTGTTGTGGTCCCTCTCGGAGATTGAAATACACTCCCCTAACAGATTATAAGCCCTGTAACGCTGACGATTTTTGTCGTGAATTCCTATACGGCTGCTACTGCTCCTACCAGTAACGGCCATGGCCAATGCCTTCCTGCACCATACTCCATTGGCGATATCAACCAATGCGTTCGGTGATCGCCTAGGGGAAATGTCCGATCAAAATAAACACGAAGCATTAATGAGTCACTAAGGTCGCGAATTCCTTTTAAGGTCATGCGTGGAAGCAGTAGTTGTGATGAAAATGCAGTCATCTGTTCCATTACCGTAGAACCCCTAAACGTATGCACAGGTTCAGTCTCTTCAACAGCAAATTGAAAATGCTTGTCAGGAGATGTTGGCTGTCCCATCTATATCTATCTAGCCATATACTCATCACCGTGCGCAGCAATTCAGCCAGCGGCGGGGCAGATTTTTGCTGCAAATATAAGCGACAACGCTAAATAATCCATCAGCAAAGAAACCGTGAGAATTAATTTATAATGATTTAGTCCACTGTACTTCCACATACACCACCACTTCTCAGAGCCTTTAAATTGGATTTTGCTGCGCAAGTCCGTGACATTTATGATGCCGCATTACAACTCTCAGCAACTCTTACTGCAGCAGCCAAAGCAGGTCTCCGGTAACGCAGAAAAGGGTTCATAATTTCACCGAACTGGTTTGCGCTACCTTCAGTATCAGACGCTCTACCTAATAGCGCGGGTAAGAAGTTACTTGCAAACCTCTGCTGGAGGCGTATTGCCCTTTTAGTCATCGCTGTCATGATATATTTTGATTCTTCAAATATCCCCAATTTGGATCGGATAATTTTACATCCTTCCCCCTTTTACCTGCCTCTTTTAAAATAAGTTTCCCGATATAATTTGTCCCTTTTGACCCGACAAGCAGCGGAAGTCATGGCCTTGTGTAAGTTTCAGCCTGCCTTTACAAGCAACCTGTTAGCCGTGAACCAGTGATAAGGGGTCTTGGAAGATCCAACCCATATGTCAACCACGTGCGGCAAAAGCGCGATGCAGTAGGCACAGTTAACCTGTCTTCTTTGTTTTGATGAGCAATAAGCGCGAGAATGTAGAATGACAATATTAGGTAGCAAAGAAATTGCTCTGGCAAGTACAGATGTCAAGTTGTTTGCCCTTAACATTTTCACTTTTCCATTGATCGCAGTGCTTCGATTTATAGGTTTTGTAAGCTACGGCAACCCTATGAGTGCGCAAAAAGCGATATGTGCGACGAATGGATATATTGTGAGAAGGAGAAGACTGTGATTTAAGCCGAAGCACTTTAAGGGTTTAAATTATACAAGAGCTGGGTCTTCACGACTGTCATAACTACTGTCAGTGTGATTTAAATTTCTTCCTTAGAAGTAGGTAAAATGATGCATCTCACCACTAGACATTTTTAGGCTGATTGCTGTTTGCTTTACACCCCAATTCCTTCATCCTTGCTATTTGTTAATGTGGTTCAGAAGCTTAAAAGTACTCAAGGAGCTGTGTATTTGTTAATCTTGTTTTAGGGTTTAAAATAATTTAAAGGTTATAATTATTCCAGCACGATGTTTTGAATGATACCTCTCAGTGTTTGCATAGGTGTCGTCTGTGTGCGCGAGGTTTCACTCCTTGCCAGTGTTATATACCATTTCCCATGCTTGTGCCATTTTGTGCGCCTATTAGTTTGCGACTACTGTTACTCGTGCTTCACTATCCTCTCCTGCCTTTGTGTATGCAACGCAGCCTTTTTACACTAAGTTTGCGCATTTGCCTAGGTGCAAATTGGTTAATGCAAAGACTGTTGCATCGTACTGCCAAATTTCGACGCTCTATGAGGGTGAACTTGCCCTTGGCTAACTCACATTGCCTTCTAGTAACCAAATTTTAGCCAGTAATCAATGCGTGAGATAGGTCAGCTCATGACAAGCCTGTAACTAGACGAGCATCATTGACTTGCTCATCGCAATTCTCAAGGTAAAGGCATTTTTTCTTCCCACTTCCCACATTTAAAAGATGGACAGGAAAATCACAGATGCTTCGACGTATATTTTAGAAAAATTCTAATCGGGCACTTATCACATCTAGATGTTTGGTTCTTAACAGAATATTCCGCGCCGCAAAGAAGGTGCCTAGACACGCTTTTGCAAAGTTGACGCAAACATAATAACAAGGTTCGCAGCTTATTGCTTTGCAAGGCGCCTTTGCGCTCAATAGTAACATATTTAAACTTGACCACATTTCAAGACAGCATCTATATGTGCACATGGGATAATTACGGTGTAACATAACGTATGCTATAATACGGTGAGGTAAGTGGACGGTATCCACACTTGCATACGTAGCGTCCCATTAACATGTCAGTGCTACTAAATTTAAATTAACATAACTTTCATTACAAAAGTCGATAGCGTGAGGAAACATCAAAAATTCGCGTTCTAATGCCCTAGCTCGTACCATGTCAGACCGTATTATAAGTCCCGACTTGCTGACAATTTTATTGTTCTTGCAGTCAGACGAAGTGATTCGCACCCAAGGATGAAGAGAGCACCGAAGTTCGGGGCTTGTCTGATGGATAGCAAGAATACCTCCCTTACGCAGTGTTCAACAGGAGGGTTTTGTTGTTTTGAAGTTTCGCTATATGCATATAGGTGGAGTGATTGTCTAGAAATGACTATTTGCTGGTTCCATAAAAGTGTCAACTTGGTCCAATATTCACCACGGACAGAAATCGTAAGAATAACAGCAGATGAGACAATAGTGCAGTCTGCAGTGGAAGGACGTCCTTCAAGTCGTTCTCGCTTTGGACCATTTTAGTCCAACTTCTAATTCTCTGCTTCTCGGGGTTCAATTATGCACAGCCCTGGTGGTACTTTGCTGTCTTCGGAATTGAATTAGCTGACGAACCCTAAAAAATTGGGGCATAAAGCACAACAAATTTCTTGCTAACGCATTTCATCCCTGCTACTGTAGGAGCAATGTCATGAATATATAGTCTTCTGGCTAGTTTAAGCTCAAATCCAAGTTGGCTACTGCAATGCGAATGTGCAGTGCAATTAAAACCATTATATGATAACGGTTTTAATTTTATTGCAATGAATACACATGCAATGTCCATTGCAGTGACTGCATGCGTAAGTTTATCTTAGCTACAAATCGGCATGCCTAGCATTACTTTAAGGATTGCAACACTAAAATGCGAGAATGAACTCAAATGCGGTGGATCTTTGCAGTTTTCCAAGGATTATTTAAAACCACTTTAGGATCTCTCGCAGCTCATCAGCTTTGATTTATTGCAGTTATTATAAGTGCGATGACAGAAACATCAAATAAGATTGACTATCTCGTAGTATTCCCTCAGAACCCTGGTCTCTGCAATGACCATTTGCCGTCTTTCATACTGATGGAATAGAAAAGATGGTGCGCCAAGTGCCATGGAGCAAACTTTATTAACTGGGCAAATTTGATGGGGTGGGGTTGTTAGAACGCGATCTTTTAGAAGACTTGACAGTGCTCAAGACGATGTCTCTGACGCATGCATAACATTGTTGATAATTTTATGGTTCCAAATTTTGTGGTTTTGTAGTGTTATAAAGGTCCTTCGAGAAGCGACACGCAATTACCAGATTTGAAATGTTTTTGTGGCAGTATAATGCACCATTTTAAGTCGTGGGAATCGCCAAATTCTCTAAAGAAATTACTTATAGGACAAGCATGCTTATTCGCTAGGGTGGGAGAAACATTCGGCCATGGTTTATGAATCGCTTTGTAGCCAGCATAAAGAATTGTGTATGTCAACGAGTCGCATGTAGGTGCTAAGCAGGATGTCGATGCCAACATCTCGAGTCGAAACTACGTGGTTAATCGGATAAGGGAATAATGCATGTTGGGCATAAAATGCTGCGTTGTGCTTTGCGTAGCAAATTAAACAAGAGAAGTTGCTTACCTTAGCATGGTGTTTGCTACCCAAATTACAAACAAATAGTAGTTAGGAGAAGTTGGGTAGCATAACCCATGGTCACTTATCCAAGTGGCCATTTTCCTTGGCATTCCATGCCTTACGAAGACAGTTACACAACTAAAATGAGAATTCTCCCGTACCTAAGCTGCCACGAAACGCAGTCTAAAGCTTACATATAAAGAAACTTTGGGGTTTTTAGCCTCTTTAGCCATTACTGTTATGGAATGGCTGCGCAAATTTTGTGGCACAAATAGTACTTGTAATTTTGCCTAACAGCTTTGACGGTCTTGTCTTTAGTCTAAAGCAGGCTTTTGGACGAATTTTTCTGGCTAAATATTTCCTAAACACTATAAATTCTGATGTGGTGTGATCTTATGTGCAGGCCAAAAGCGCATCTATTCACTTGACCGTATTTAATTTGCACAGGTTCTCTATTGAATTAGAAGGTAAATTGGCACTTTAATAGCACATTTAGCATTATACACGCTATGAGTACTGTCGTTGCGCATGTTGTTGCCCTGTCTTATCCTAGGCCGCGTGATACTTGTCATTTCGGCCCAATAGGAGTTAGTGTGTTCAGTTCCAAGTTGCTTAATAAGATTAATGTACGAATGACATGTTGGGAAGTAATATGCTCGTTAGCGATCCATTAAAAGCGTTCATTCGCTTTAACTCGCTCCTTTCTCAACTTATCTTATTTCAAGTTAGATACTGTCTGCCACGAGATAAGTCCTCGTGGATGCGTATGAATGAGCCCTTTTCCTAACACGCTTTACATGCTCTCGAGTCTAGCTGTCCATTATACCCAAACCTGTATTACTTGAAAAGGTCATGCACAGAAGCCAGCTGCATATTAAAGTCTTTTATGAGATAAATGTGGAGATCAACAGCCGCTGATATGGTTGTATCGAACAGGAGGGATTGAAGGTACCAAGAATATTCAGCGTGAATTCATTGGTTTATCGCTTGTTTGTGGCATTAAAGAATGCTTCGGGTATAATCAGTTGTAATTGCTGGTGCGCAAAGCTGCTGATGCTGCTTCGATTAATTGATCCGACATTCTGGAAGCAGTGACAGGTTCATTACCTCTAATGTAGCAACGTCTACGATTTATGCGTCCTTTCAAGGTGAAGGTCAGATACCCAATGCCTGGAAAACAGCGAACCTCGCATCACTCCCATTTGCAGCACAATTAGTAGATTGTAGAACAAAGGCGCAATTTTCCTACAATAGTAGTGAAATCGCAAACATGGTATTAAGGAGAATCGTGCGAAATGAATTCAAAGAAAGCGTGGTGCAAGCAAGCCAATGTTGATAATCGCATGCACAAAATGGTGCCTGAAAGATACTAAATACTGCGGCCTATTTGTCATTGTAAGCTAATCCAAACGAAGCCGTTATTCAGCTGCAGCATGGCAAAACCTTACCACCATCCATAACTTGCGCAGTTGGCACCTCAAATATACTCTTTGATGAGAGACCAGAGGCATCAGAGGATAGATGAGGCAGAAGGCAGTTGATAGGTATGTCCAGATCTCAATAGAACCCACCTTTTAAAATAGGCTATGCATTTAGTATGAAGGCGATCACTACAGCCAAATGCAACTGAGATTTTCAAATTGAAATATCCACGTCTTTCTCATCACGTCCGTTACATACGTTATGGACAAAGTCGTGTGAAGTTTAGAGAGCACACACCTTCACAAATATCATGCTTTCACTTGAGTGTAAGTAGACTGAATAGTAATGCACCTCTACAGCGCTTGCAGGCCTGATTTCATTAACATGATAAAATCCTTGGACACTAATTAATAACCATTCATTATTTAAAGAGAATTCCCAGAATCACAAAGCGACACATACGGAGAAGCAGAAGCAGTCGAAGTCGAGTGTTTGCATGGCATGTCCAAGTATCTGCCAGAAATCGAGAAATACGACAAAATTGAAAATGGCGATGCCCCAGATCAAATTCCGCAGCGGCGCCAGAGCTCTGCGTACCTCCGACAGGGTGGGCTTCTTCTCGCTTAGACGCGTGGAAAAACACAGATCTGTTTGTCTACCCGTCGGTCAATGTTGACATTTCGATGTAAACAAAAACAATACATTGGAAGGTATATCATTATAGAAATGCTTATAAATATAGTTGCACGTTTTTGTTCTTGCAGGCGCCACTGAACATTAAAAGGCGCGACTGCAAAATCAATGGCTCTGTCAGCTTACCGAGTAAAGACCTCAGGCCAAGGAACGAGAGGATTGTCGATTTCCTGTATACAGCCCCACACGCCAGGCGCTACCTCAGGTGCAATGGTTTTGGTGTGGAGAAGAGTGATTAATGTAGGCAACAGAAAGCTACCCAAAAATGCCACTCCCAATCCTATCAGCTTAGTCTGCTTGGCATCTGGTTGGGGTTAAAACGAAAATGGAAGGAGTTAGAAACAAGAATTTCCACCTGGTTAGTAAAGCCCATATAAGCTGCTATTCAACCCCTTATTCCCTAATTACTGGGACAGTGGGATATTTAGTCTATGTGCCCAAAATGATGACATTCAAAGCGCCTTCCAAGTACCTAGGCCATGAACATTAGCTTGCATAGAACCATTTTTGCGATGAATTTAATGCGCAATCGACCCTGCTTTCCTTCCAAGTCGTCAGTTAGCTAAAGTGTATTAAATTAATTGTGCAGGAAAAATTCCATCCATCTAAGCTTACATATAAAGCGCAAAGTGCCAGCAACGCACCTAAAGACGAGGCGAATTTAAGCACAAGCCAGATGGTGAGTGAGCTTGCTGCACTAACGATGTAGCCAATTAGAAGTGCGGCTTTGGAGAGACGTGCCCAGAGAATGCTAAGACAAAGGCACCCCACAAAGGGTGTACATGGACTGAAGCATAGAATATCCTCCACCTAAAACGCAAATATAAGTACCGAGTTGCCTTGCTGCTCCAAAACGAGGGTAACATCAGGAAGTTTCTTTACAGATATTTGCAGAACCTGCAACATCCTCCATTTTAGCGAAAGTCTATTTCTCTGGTGGAAAAGTAGTGCCTAGTCTCCAATTCCAGAAGCAGCTTTGTAACAAGAGACATACTTCGCTTCTCTAAACTATTAGGAATTGGATCTTCATGCAGTGGATTTACCAGCCTCAACTGTATGGGATTAAGGCAATCAGATTTATGCATTTTCTTTTAACGAAACACATTTCACGTCTTAAATCAGTTTGACATTTGCTTGGATAGTGAGCCAGTCATTCAGTCAGCATGCAGTTCAAAGCTTTTGGCGCTTGTTGCACAAAAATTAAGAGCATTAGGAGCATTAGGATGTTAATCTTTACCTAGTGTAGCTTAATATCAGTTTGTTGCGTTTCAAGAATTATGTGTTTTGTCGAAGGAGGAAGGCAGGCAGTGCTACTTGAAGACATGGCGCATCAGTTAGGTGCAATTAGTCTTTTGCCTACAACAACCTAATTCCGAAACAGGCAGTCGTCTTATTTTAGTTTAAGTGAGTAGATCTGCTTGCATCACAAATTGAAATAAATGTACCAGTTCTCCAAGTCTTAAATGGAGTGCGGTTTCATTGGAGAAGGTGTGCCGTATTGGCGTGGAGAAATTGCGGTGCCCCAACAGTGACCTAGTTTGAGCTATTGCCGAATCAGGTATGGCGCCAAATGTTGTTCCTTATGTGTGCTCTCAAAGTGTCCCTTTAAGGACATTTGAATGATTCCATTTTGCCATATCTGTCCGCCTGCCCATTTTATGCTGCTAATTTCAGGCACTACATTGTAGACCTCATTTTCATTCCATGAAACCATTTGCTCTTCTTCGATTTCTTATATCAATGTTTGGGACAGAGAGTAGGCAGTAAATATTTCTAAATTTAATTTTTCGTTACGGTTCAGCCATGTTGCACCGCATTAGTTCGGCAGCAGTGGTCCAGTGTCATAGCCACAATGTCTTAGACAAATAGAGACGAAAGCATACTCCTATATCAGGAAAGGCAATGCAGACTGGTATCATTCCCGTTATCACGGTAAAGGCGATGTGCAGCACGCTTTTCTCCATCCTGTCCGTGTAGGCGCGGAATGCACCGTGTGCCTGGCAGCCGTACACTAGCTTTGCGGCTGGTCTTTTCCTATATTCCTCTTTGATCCTGCCAAAACAATGGAAAGAGAGAAGAGATGCCCTCCTGTCATGCAAAAACTATTTGTCGAATGGATTGGGTCTGTGTCTCGAGGTGAGGGTTATTGGTATGGAAAGCACGCAAGAATTACTTATTTTCGTACGTGCAGACCTTGAATAAAGTGAGCACATTTTCAATGGAACAGTACTACTTTCGCCGCAATTTTTAGAACTACTTTCTAGGTTTGGGTCATTGACTTAATTGACTGTCAGTTAAGGCATATAATTCAAAGCGCAAAAACGGCATCTCTTAGGCCTACCTACTTAAAATTACAAGATAATTTGGTTTTTACAGTTCATAAGCAGAATTTTTGTTGCCTTGCAGAAAGCAATATTATAATAAAGGCAAAACATTTCGTCCCCAGCTTCATACTTAAAGCAATTGCATAACACAATAAATGACTTGGTGATCTCTTTTAGTTTGGCTCTACAATTCATATTCTTCCTTCTGGTTATAATGCCTCCAGACTAACAGAACCCGCCTTCTGTCTTCTAAGCGTAGTAATCGTCATTATTCAAGAGGTGTGTGCATGCATGCAGCAACAGATTTGAATGCGGTGTTTTACGGGTCACTCAGTGCAAATCAACAGGGCCATGGGTCAGTATATCGAGCCAATGACATTGACGTACCAGGTGTCAGTGTGGCATGCAGCACATTCGAGCATGCTCCGACAGCGGCAGATGCTGCGTCGACTTGCGAGATGACCGCGGCGCTTTCCACAGAGGAGACACGTTGCTCCATCCACCTGCTTCTTGAAGGGCTAAAGGGAGAACAGCATCACTGCAGTCATTGATAAAACACTATCACACTCAATTACGAGCTTCAACCTTTGATTTAAACTGCAGGTTGCCAAGTTGAGAATGAAAGTTCTCACGATCCTGTCAAAAAATTGCCCACTTATTCTGATGCGTCGCAAAGTGTTGCATCGGAACGCGAGAATATCTGCAACAAAACTGATGTTCAAACGTAATTACCGGTGTGAATTCTAATTCGAGTAGAAGTTGGAAGTAGTGTCGATTTTAAAAATGGCGGTACACTAATTAGCCTATGCCTGCCTTAAAAGTGTGCACCATAAATCTTGCCTCATTCCACTGACTAGTGATCAACATGAGAGTTGGATGTTGATGCTACGATAATCTATATTTTGGAGCAGAGTCAGTAGCATTGCTTACCGATGTTACCATCCGAAATTTTATAGCATTCTATTTCCTTTGCTAAGCTAACATCATTACATTCAATAAAATGCTAACAACATTTCTTTGTACTTGATATTCAATTTTGTCGAATTCTTGCATAGAATTAAAGTGGGCCCACACAAAACGGGTATGGGTGTGGACCTGCTCTTAAGGAACTGAAAAAAACGTCAAAAGCATAAAAGTGTATAAGCGTGTCAAAAACATCGTTTAGACCAACTCACTCTGATGTACGTAGCGAGGACATCGTGGTACAGGATTGATGAGGCGCCGACGAGGCTGAACATGCAAGAGGTTATAAGGAGCAAGAGAATCACGGTGAACATGATCCAGACACCACCCTTGCCCAGAAGATGTATCCGAGTTGCGAATAACACAATACCTAAAAGAACATATTGTTGAGAAGGCTGCGATGTGATTCACTTTGAAGGTGGTACAGTGAAACAAGGGCCTAAGTGGTTGCTTTTTGACAGATAAGTATTGGCACATCAAACTGACGGGTTTGTCGTCTACTGCTTACTACTTCAAAATTCGATTTGCCACTGATTTTAAGGTTTAAACACAGCATGGGTTTGATGATTAATTTAGGGCTAAAGTTGTTCTATGAGATTAAATATGCGCCACGCGAATGACGAATTAACCAGCCACGCATGCATTAGAGCAGCCAGTCTAAATCCTGCGGAATGCATATTGACAATGAGGAGTATCTACCTGAGACAGGATAAGTGGTTGCATAAATTGCTAGACCCATTTACTGACGAAACGTTATTCAACCACCTGACAATTACATTCCTTGGACAGTTTTATGACCTCCCAGACATGAAGACTCCAGTTTGAGTTCATTAGTGGTCACAAATGGAGTTAACTCACCCAACAATTAAGTCACTAAATATAGCTTAATAACCAAGCAAAGCAAGAAGATTTCAACAATCTAAAATTGCGAAAATTGTCTTGACAAACAGCAACTTGAATTTTATTCCCAAAATGTCGATCCCATAAATATGATAATTTTAAATGCTGAATTGTAGCATTTATCGGTTTAAACCGAATTTAGTAGCAAACGTACCACATAATCACTACCAAGTCTAATTATTAAGAGTAATGGCGAACTAATTTGCAGGTTGTTTTAACCACAAAAAGCTCATTTGTAAGCCATAGGAGGTGTATTCCTACCGGATGCATTTTGCGTCTCGTTAAGGAGAGCTGCATTGGAAAAGGCTGATTCCAATGCTCGGAATCCCAAACCACAGACAACGCCATATGCGAAAGGAATGCAAAATGCCATGATGATGGCCAAAAGAAGACCAAGTGCTCCATGATTTGGCGGTAAACTGATCGAAGTCTCCCATAGTGCCCGATCAAGCACCACTAGCACCACGTGACCTTGTGGAGAGCATGAAAGTCAGTTATTTTCATAACCTACTCCTAGATGGGTGATAAAAGCTGCATCTGAAGAAAAAAAGACCAACTTGTAATACAAATTACGAACTTACGAATTAAGTTTATTAGAGAATTGCTGAGGAAACCACCATCGGCTCCGGTAATCAAGGATTACCCGATTCCATAATTTGACTTGTTGTAGCACATCAGTAGCTTGTAGAGGTTGTCCACGCTACCTAAATAAAGCTTAGGATTGCTGGCAGGAGTCAAAACTCAATCATTGATTATGTTCTTTTTGCAGAACTGCTGAGTCGAGTAGCATATTTTCATTTATAGTTCCATAATGTTGTAAGGTGAAAGGTAATAATTATTTTTGTTCGAAAGGTACAACTTTCCCCAGAAATTTGCCTTCCATTTCATAATACAGTCGTAAATTTATCGCAAAACATTGTGTGCGTTGCGTTTACTGTGTTTCCTCCCAAAGCCATGTAAATTAAACACTCGTCTCTACGAGTGAGCAATTACGAACCTGTTCAATAAAAGTCCAATGTACGGAAGGTCGTTAATGTTGTGAGTGTCAACTAAAAAAGGTACCAAAATACGTGATCTAGCCGCTTAACGACTTGTGCTGATGAAGCAATATGCCACTGCTTTTGCTTAGGAAATGGCATAACTGAACTTTGCTGGTTTTATGTCAGTGGCATCCTTGTTATCAGAACTCACCTACTTTAGCTATTCATTTTTGTATGCCTTGATCATCCCTGCTTTCCTCTGGACATACAAGGCTACATTCTTTAAACACACCAGCAGCATTACCATTTTCCCAAAATTTGTACTAGGTTACAATGATAAAACGTTGTACTTTTGCTTTTTGTGCCTGATTGAATTCCCTTTGCTTTGTCTTGTTTAGCGCTGGCTTAGCATGCATGTAGTTGTGCGATTGCCACCTCATCATCACAAACTACCCTAATTTCGTGCACCTATTCATTTTATTCAAAATATTTTGAAACAGTCAAACTACTAGGCTCAAAGAGAGCATAGCGACAGCAGTCACAAGGTAGACATACCGAATGGCGTGTAGGTAGGCACGTGTAGCACAATGAAAACGAAGAAGGCGCAAATGAGGAGGAGAATTGTAATAGCAATGTAAAGTATGGGACTACAGCTTCCGCGTCGCGCCACCAACACCATGGCACTAACCAGAATGAAGACGATCGACACGATAGCCGTCCTGCTCACATCTTGGGTCACTGCATCCAAAATCTTCGAAAAAACTGCGAGCGAGATGTGAACATCAATGCATGCATCAGCTATGTAACTGGCCCTTCCATCACTATCTCGCACATTGTATTTAGGTAGGAAACAATGCAACCAGACCGCATAAACTATTTTTCTGTGGTAGCAACCATCTTGCTGAAAACTTAGAGAACTTCTTTTTTGCTTATAAAGTACAATGACTGAATCACACAATCCAAATGCCTTCATCTCCAATGCAACAGCTGTTAAGCGAACTTCTTAGCTTAAGATAGAACCTGTGCTCTGGTAATTGCCTGTAAAACAGTTACGATTTTGGATCAGAAGTATTTGTTCACTGTCTACTGGGATGTTATTTCAGATGCCAAAGCACATAAAGCTCAATTATCTTGACCATGCGCAATAACTCACGTCAAATTTCCATTATCTCAAAGAGATTGATGTCACTTTCCATGTTTTAGGGTGACGCAAGCGTCATCAAGGCAAGTCGAAACCTTAACCAGATTGTTTATTGCTCCTCAATGCTTCGTGCATTAACATTGGTCGCGTACATCAAATCCTCTCAGCAAATAAATTGATGCTGCTTTGGGTACATTTTTCCGATCTCCTCATTATGGCTGCTTTTGGTCTAATTTTATTAGCAGAGTTTAAAAATTATCCTTTGGAGAAATTGCTTGCTGAATTAACTAGTCAGTTAAGACCAATTGGGAGTTTGGTTCGCACTGTTACGAATGACGCTGGTGCGTCGCCTTATTTGTCGTGCATTTTGCCGTTCGCTATAGCTTAATAGCATTGCTGCATAAGACCCATTGCGAATTCTTTTACATGGCATTCTGCATCTTATTATCCGCAACACAGCCACTTTTGACAGCAACTTTAAACCGGCTGATTTTGGGCTCGCATGACAACCATATGCAATACAATGCACGCTACTATCAAAAGGTAAGTAGGAAGACAGGAATTGCTCACCAATGACGTTGCCAGAGAGGGTGTAGAGGCTGGCCAGGAAGCTAAGAGCGATGGTGGAGATATGAGCAGCCACGCCGAAGCGACGCCCTACAAATTGGGCGGTGGTTTGGGCTCCTGGCGATTTGGTGCGCAATTCCACAAGCAGCAGCACGAAGATTGTGTAGACCAGTGCACAGTTCGCTGGCTCAGATATGCAACCGACAATGCCGTACTGAATTCACAAGCACGAGTTAGGGTTTTGTGTTTATGTGAAGCTTGCATGTCTGACTACAAGTGCTGCAGGTACGTTGTGCCTTTATTTGTACCAGGTTGCTCCAAACCATGTGTTTTTTTTGCGATGGGCTGCGATTCGTTCTTAAAGGTTAAAAGCGACGGTCCTTTTTTGCACTGTAACTATGTCAAATACGGAAGGGATGGACTGGATGCTAGCTGATAGCATGACAATGTAAGTAGACCTAGCCAATTCTCCAAAATTGTAATTGCAAGTTGCTATTAAATTTGCAGTGCTTTGGCTGCAAAATACAGCAATGGCTGCAAAAACAAACCACGAATTTTACTTTAGAGTTTGAACTCATTACGATGGCTGCCATTGCATAAAGTCATGGCATTTAATGCCCGATACCATTGCACTAGATTCAAATGACAAATGTCACCGTCATTAGTACATCCCTCAAAATCGTTTAGAGTGTGATTTAGTCGCAGACAAATGTCAACTTAACAGTGTTCGGCGCGACGAAAGCTTTTAATTGGCTTATCGTGCTGATTACAGTAATAATTGTAAACCACATTGAGTATTTACAAAATTCAGAGTAACGTGGGTCCTTTTATATCTTCCGCTTCAGGAGCAGCAAGCACTTTTTGATATAAAGACACTTTGTTATCACTACTGCTCAAGCAATACTTCACTTAGGTGTTGCTTTAAGCAAAGTATTGGTTTTCGTCTGTGGAAGACGACAATCAGACCATTCACTTCTAACAATGTTTTAAAACCGATGTCCTTTCCCCTAGCCGTGCATATTTTATGGTCGCTCAAGCAATTAGTGATTGCAAACAATATAGAAGATAAAGATTAAAGTATCAAATGACCTAAAGGTCACAATTTTGCTTAAGAAGCCACGAAATGTTGATGAGGCCCTACCGATTTTGCATCGTTTACCATCTCTAGGAGTGATGCCGGCCTTGTGATTTGTACCATGAAGGCAGTGATGACAATGCCAAGATTATTTGATCTCTTTGAAATGCTTGCAAGGTCGTTTTGCATCTTCGCCTAAAAAATAAAATAAAGGCGCCTGCTTATAGCATCAACAAATGAATCAGTTTTCATCGGATCTGCACTTTACATGAAATATTAAATCTGCCGCATGCGCGATTGGTTGCAAGATGCAGTTACACATGCTGCACTAAAAATAAAGTCGCACTATTAAAATTGACTCCAATTCTGAAGGTAAATTCTCTTCTTTGGTTTTCCTCTGTTTCATCTAAAAATACACCTCTAAGAATGCCTTCTTAAACTCAATTTTGACCAATGACACAGTAATCATGGCAGTGAATCCAGGTTAGTGCCACTCATGAAAATTTCATCGTTTGCTTATTTATTTTGCGTTATGGAAAGGAAACTGATATTTTATTAAAGCAGAGAGTTACGGAGCCTTTTTAATAGCTATGGCTCACGCCTATGAATGCAGTGGTCGGTAATACTAATTTATTTCCAAAAGCTGCTTTAAAATGCTTGTCACTCGTAATTAAATAGAAGAAAACTGTCTAATAAAGCCATGGCAAATAGGCCAGCATCAAAAAAACTAAAACTCAAAGGTTTAAACCGACAAAATTCTGCCATTTTCTTAAAAAGAGTCCACGGATAGAAGCGCAGTTCAAAAGCCTACAGGTTTGGCTTTCCTAGCGTAGAGAGTGCTGAGTAGGTCAGCGATGAAGATCAGAAGGAGAATGGCGCATGTAAGCTCAACAACATCGTCGATAAGCAACACGTGACGCTTTCTGTCACGAGAGCTCCTCTGTAGGTTTCTGCATACTTGTTCAACCGGTGAGGGAATTCTTCGACTCACATTTACCATAACGCCCGGTTTTGATCGAATGTGCACAAATTCTTCAAACACAATGCCCTCCATGACCTATGCGTTCACCTGCATGAATGTGCTTCTGTGGAAAAAGAGGGACAAAATTTGCGCCTTATAAATGGTCCCTTCCACTCAACAACGGAGTCTGGGCGTTAACTGCTCGCGTATGATTACCAAACTTAAACAAGTTAATGGGTAAGTAGATAGCACAGTCGTGTAATTAAAAATTCAACACGCGATTCTCAATTCCGTAGTCTAATCGTGCGTGTTCTTCCTCACAAAATGAATTTGCTTTAATTGTGGCACTTAAGACAGCACTCAGCAAGCCATAGGCAGCACCCTTATCAGTGGTTAATTATCTTCACTATATAAGCCCGCTACTTCTAAATTAAGCCAGTATCCGTTCAGTGATAAAATGCTCTCGTTCGGGTGTTAGAATGTAAAATCAGGACCGCGATTGCTGTATTCTACACAAGAGAGGGCTGAGAAAGATCCTCAATAATAGCTCTAACTAACGCACAAGCCTAAAAATATTGTCGCTTTTCTGAACCTTGGCAAAGACTCTTTCTCTCCATTATTCTCACTTAAAACTGGTTAACAGCCAAGCCATCATGCTCATGAACACTAGCTTGCAGCAGCTGCTACAAATAACTCTAGGTAGGTCTTTCTCAGCCCTCTCTTATGCAGACTACCGTAAGCGCAGCCCCGATTTTACATTCTGACACTCGAACGAAAACAATTTTATCACTGAACGGGCGCTAGCTTAATTTAGAAATAACAGGCTTATTTAGTGGAGGCAATTAACCAGTGTCGAGGGGTGCTGCCTATGGCTTGCTGAGTGCCGTCTCAAGTCCCACTATTAAAGTAACTTCATTTTGTGGGGAAGAGCATGCACGATTAGACCACGGTATTGAGAATCGCGTGTTGAATTTTTTATTACACGACTGTGCCATCTACTTACCCATTAATTTGTTTAAGTTTGGTAATTAAACGCGAGTAGTTGACGCCCAGACTCCATTGTTGAGTGGAAGGGGCCATTTATAAGGCGTAAATTTTGTCCCTCTTTCCTACAGCAGTGAATGGGTGGAGTGTGGATTATATGAGTTATGGGCTAGGTCGCACTGCGGGCAGCAAAGTAGAAACTGAGAACATTATCCTTAATTTCATACTTTGGTGGTAATTGAGGGAGGTAGGAAAGAATGGAACTAAAATTTAGTGGTTCAAGACAAAATTAGAGGTTGGTCGCAAGTCCTGAGGCTTGAAGCAGCATTATGCCCCGACAAAATAAGACGGATAACATTGCTAAAGCTATGAATATGGTCCTTGACCTCTGTCTATAGGATGGGCGGTAACACAACTGGAGCTCACTAAGGGAGACTTGGCGTAGGTTAATTTGGAAGAAATTGCCGGAAGGGGACTAAAGCTGAGTTCAGTGCAGGTGGAAGTATGATAAGTTTGAGGAACTAGGAAAAGCAAATGAAGGAATGCACACATTGCATCTAACTTTTGTGGCGAGTTTTTTCCCTCTGAGACGATTTAACGCACCTTGACAAAATTACTCGAATTTTCGCAAGTGGTTTGAATTACAATGTTAAAACGCTAACATTTCTGCAAAGACTTGGAATTTGCTTCTAAAATAGGTGTCTATTTCTTGAACTTAGGCACTTAGATCTGATAATTATTAAAGTAGTATTCTTGCAATCTTCTAATCTGGAAAGAAGCAACATCTAATTCGTTGTTGCCTACAACATGCAGTTTTGCAAAGATTACGTAAGAGGAATCAAAGAATCTGTTGAGATCCTATTGCCTCCTTGTTTATCTTGAACTCTCATTTTTGAACTAATGCATAAATGACCAGGTTTATGCTCCTTTCCGCCCAAGGCGTTACCTCTTGTAAAGTAGAGCGATTAAAAAATTGGCTCATCAGCTTAATCACTATTTATATGCTACAAAAATAAAAAAATACGCTAATAAAAGAGTCTTGCTACTTTCAAGGGCAGGCTCTTTTTATTGAAATAATGCTTGTGGAAATTAAAAGTTGGCAAGCTTGCAGGTGATTTCCTAAGGAAATTATCAGCTATACATTGCGACGGTGGAACAAAGCCTTGGCTCTCCATCCCTCGAGTTCTGGCGCTTTCTCCACCCAAAAGACTTTTAGAGGAAGAAAATGCAGCAGTCTCGACTCTCGCTGAAGCTGAGATATTGATGTCTACGAGTTGGTCCATCTTGTCGACAACACTGACACCTTGTGTACTAGTTGCACGAACCGGTAGCGCATGAATCAATGGCATGACTTTGATTTCCCAACGCACAGCCAACATCTTGTGCCATTGATGGAGCGCACATTATGGTTGCAGTCACTTATTGTCTGATGCGCAAAATTTATTGCATCGATAATGTTTGTGCTCTAAATTGAGCTCTTGAATGCGGCATTTGTATTGGTCCATGATTTTCAGATACAGTTAGCATAATGGGTTCATTTCGGATTTTATCGCAATGCTAATGTAGGGGCTGATTCAGTCTTGTTCACATGCACAGCCATTAAATCTGTTTCAGTTCCATATGAATGGTAAAGTATTATTAATTCTATTCCCCATTTTGTTAGCCTATTTTGACAAAACGTTTAATTGAAACACTAAGCAGGTGTGCTTTACATTAGTTATCTGCCTTGCTTCCATTAGGCACATTGGCAGCGATAAAATGAGTCAATTATAGATCATGCCATTCGCCCACCTGCATACTCACTGCATTCGATCCATTTACACACTAAAATTAGCAATTGTGTAGAAGACTTACAGGCACTGATTTAGGCTCAAACGCGTAAGGATTTGTAATCGCCAAGCCTCAATGCTTTGTAATGCAGCAGTATTCCTGCTGCCACCTAAGATAATCAAGGGTTTTTATATGGTAACACCGTTGATCATTATGGATCAACACCAGCGCAATTACCATTTGATTGGTAAATAAAACGTTAATGCTGTCGCGCAAAGCTACATAATTCCTTGAATCAATTTTTTGCAAACTTTGCATCCTAACTGATGAGGCACTGGGATTAAATCTTTAAGTTGCAGCATTTGATTCAAAACTAGCCTTAGCTTTGCACATGTTCATCTAGTAAACGTTCAAGTCATCTGCAAAAATTCTTTAATGCTATTTATGAACCACTCATTCAAAGCCAACGCTAACAAAAGACGATCATATCAACTATTAAGTGAACTGAATGATGGCTCGAAATTAAGCACGCCAAATTAGGAGAAGTTCATGTTACTAGAGTGTATTAAATAAAAATTAGCATGCAATTTTACGATGCGATGCTCAAACCCACAGAAAGGGAAGACTTTAATAAAGGATTGGGTTATCGGCGAAAAGATCGCTTGCCATCGCTCTAATTGGTGCTAATTGTTTACCGGATACACAATAGGATTTCTCCTTTGAGTATATATAAGCTAAATATTTTAGTGTGTGAAAAAACCAAGGAATTCTTTTGTATTTAACTACTTAATACCTAACCTTTGCTATAGTGAGGCAACATGCTAAGCACGAGATTCATCTAACCCAGCCTAAGCATACTTGAACGCCATTTCAATGGCTCCACCAAACAGAAAGTTAGCAATCAACCTGAACAGCCGCATCAATCACAAAGAAATGCAAGAAGGCGCACTCGCTCTTTAACAATTAGGTGGCTGTCACTAGACTGCTATTTTACTCTTGTAAGCAAAGACAGCATGCCAATGAGGGAGACGAAAACACGGCCGGCGAATGCGTAAGTGGTGAGCAAAAGACCAAGAGGCAATAGCAACGCCTGATGCCGCAACAGCTAGGCATTTAATACAAGTCAAAAATAGCATCTCGACAATTAATGAACAACTGCGAATTTCTGTAGCGTTTTAGGCTAGAAAATTAATAATTGCGCCCTGATAAAATCTCAGTAGCCAGCATAAGCACCTTTGCGGGATGACGCGATGATGACCAGTTCTACTGCATAGCACCAATTGTCGAACGTCTCACCGGTGCATGTGCAACATGCAGATGCGATGCACAAGGCTGTGCATTTATGACCCTGTTTCCAAATATTCTTAACGAGGTGATTTGCATTTGATAAACGTTGGTCTCACCAAGTTATTACTGGATTGCTATGCACATTGGCCGATATCTATAGTGAATTGCAGGATGTTGGAAAACAGGAAGGGAAAGTGAATGCTTAGAGTTATGTGGTGGACTTGTCGTAAATTAGCCCGACAATTGTGGCTATCCCGAGAGCCATCAATGCAATGTGCGAATTAAGCCAACTGTGACAACCGTAGCAGTGTCCAGTTGTTCATGTGTGCAGCTAAAGCATCTGCAGATCATCTGTCACAATTATTTTGACGAATGTGACTAATATTTCTGATATTTTTACTCCACAACACTCTAAGACGAGAATGTTGAATAAATACAGAAGCGGTTAACAAAGTTAAGAAGACAGAGCATTAATTTAGCAAAGATTACTGCATTTGGTCTCTACGGGGCCGAAATAGCTCGCGTAATCAGAAGCAGAGTAAAACAAGTGGCCAAAGCACTGCGATCTAGCAGGGGAAGGTGCCTTTGAGTGTGCTCTGAAATCAAGCAGCATCTACCTACTGTGTAGGTTCACTTTTATGCTCGGCTGCCGCTTCGTATCACGTCAACGAATTTCATTACTTTGAGGATTAACACACACATTTAAATGCAGAAATTCAAATCGGGTTGAATCATTCCGAAATCTCTGAGCGTGAATTAGAGAGAGGTCAAAAAGTCAAGTTATGTCTGCAAAGATGTAAGAAGTCATAATGAACCTGCGAAACGTCATTTGAATAATATTTGGTACTGCGCATACTCTTGCAGCGCATTGATGCTGGTGCTGGTGATGTTGATAAGGTAGAAAATATCCAATGGTAAGCAGACTACATGCATGAGTGTTTTCGCATTATGATTAAGCGTCCTTCACCCCAGATATTGTTACTCATTAGGTGGTAGCAGTAGGATGCATGTGATCAATTTGCCAAGGAAGGACCCGAGGCTGATACACCGTTGCTTTGCATTTTCTGTCAAAGCATGTCGCTCCATACCGAGGCACGCAGGCGGTCATTAAATTCATTTTCACCCTACCAACATACAACAAAGCCTCTTTTATATGCGCTGATATCCTCGTTCCATTCTCGCCTTAGGCTGGACATAGAGTTAGCTGCTGACTTGAGTTATGCATTCGTCGCCAAACCGCATGAGTTAAAATTTGCCATCCAATCCTACCGGTGACTTGTACGAGATTATCTGCAAACTCGCCAAGCATGAGAAAATCGAGCAGGTCTCTAAAAGGCCTCATAAATACAGCGATATGGGTTTTCGGTGACGTCAAAATAAACTGCAGGTTTATGGAAAGACGGACTACTTTCTTTAGTTCAGGAGGTCTCCGAAGCCATCAGCACCTACCGAAGGTTATGCCTAAATGCGAGAGTACAAACTCCGAGGATTAAATTTGCTCGTGAATCTAAACAGATAGTCGAGAAATGGGTCACTCCACTATTCAAGTTCTTTTGCTATATTAAGGTGTGGTGTTTTGACAATGGGCCATTGGCGCATGAGGCTTTCATGCCACCAAAATGGTTTCGTGGGTGTAAAATTTCACTCAGTATAGAACAGGGCGCAATCAGAGCCGTCCACCATCAGTGCTCGCGTGATTTTCTTTAAGTAATAAACTATCAGCCATCACATAACGAACGCTCTTTTCAAAAAACGCTGTCGACCACGATGAAAAGATATAGAGTTAGCGTGAAGCCTGCGTGTATTGCTAGCCCAGCAGCAAGCAACTTCATTTTATTCAAACAGTTTGCACCAGGGTTTTACAAAGAAAGGGAAGAACAAACCAATACCTAGACAGCGGTTGTAAGCTGCGCCAAGTAAATGGAGTAATGCCTGCAGTAAAGTATTCGCCAAAGAATTCTGTGCAGCGAAGGCGCATTTCTGTGCTTGCGTTTCTTTCAATCGCGGCGTGGCAAATAAAGGCATAAATTTAGGATTTTGCGCGAGATGCCAAAGCTATGGCTGTAGAGCAGAGCACACACTGTATTCGATCGAAAGTAAGCAGATGCAAACTCGTAAATATGTGCTCTGCTGGTATGATTGAGAGATAAATTTAAGCTTGCGAATCGAGTAAACACAAACGGTACACATTGCGATTCTGGACTGCTGTGGAGTTTGAAAGAAAGTGCCTTTGACAAACAAATTTGGGCATTAGGCAAGGATAGTGCATAGACCATGCAATTTTTCCTACTTTTGATGCCATTAAAGTATCATGTTCGAGTAGTGGAAGACAAGCGAGCTAAAGCGAGACTAGCTTTCACCTGACACCTTCGTTGCCTTGGGACAGAAGAGAGTTAAATGTGCCCCTAATGCCCATGGTGCAAAACATTTGCCACAGTGTCACCCGAGGCTTTCTTAAACAGCGATTGTTGTTGCAGATTCAGAAAGTTCGGAAATAAAATATTCATTTTGAATGGATAAACAGCAAAGCCTGCACCGGGTCCTGTTAGACGTAGTTCAAAGAGTCCCAGGCTGCGGCTCGTACGTCACAGCAAACAAATAGGCTTTTATTCAATTACGCGTAAAAGCACATTTCGAACATTTGAGCTTGACCAGGTGCCTATCAATTACTTGCAATCGCGCAGCGAGGCACGTAGAGAAGAAGTTCGACCAGATATGGCAGGTAAATGGTTTCGAGTTCGTGCGTGCGCTTAGCCTATCCCGGCACGTACCCGCAACCACTCGCCTGCCTGGCTAGCATGTTGAAATGATTAAAAATTTTCTTTTTAGGGGAATGCATGGCTCATACTCACTGTCATAGTAGAGATTCCCAAGTCTCATGCAGCGCATACATTCTACTGAGCCTGCTTATGGGGATTTTGGACTAGACATAAGGCTCCTAAGTCCTATTTGCTCGAAAATCTCGGAATGACTCTTTATCTACCCATATTCATAAGCATGCATGTACCCCAAATGTGCGGACAGGTGAGTTTTGCACAATGCTTATTCGTGTGCGAAGGTGCATATGTGATCATGCGCGCGTGCTTGTACTCCAACACACATTATGCCATCTGAAAAGGATGTAGGAATTAAAATTGTAGAGCTTCATGCTGCAAAATATTTGCAACAGACAAATGAATGTCTACAGTGGGGTGCTGTATAGTGCTCAAGCTATAACGTCAATTCCTTTTTATGTCCCCAATGGGAAAGGAATATGAGCTACCGAGGCTGCACGTAGCAAAACGATTTTTGCTTCTTCTATGTACCAAAAGGTCCTGTAAAACAGCATGCAGTCGTTGCTGTAAGCGATGGTTTCCTAGAAGTAAGGACATGAAGATAGACATGTTTCAATTCCGTCCATAAGGACTTATCACCTGCTACTTACCAAGCGTCTAATTTATCTTGCTTCACTTTACTCTACTTCGGTTGATCTTAAAGTCTTGTTCCATTCTATTCCATCATGCACCCATCAGCAATAGAGGAGACATGAATCCCTACTCTATAGTGTACAAAGGGTTGGTATAAACGTAGCCTTCTGAAATTACCGACAAACGGAGTGGTAACGCATAATTATTTCTGCCTCTTTGCCACGGGAGACAAAATTTTATGACGGTAGGCGATGATGTGTTATGATCGGTGGCAAGTTCTCAAGTTTCTTTCGCTTTCTGTCACTCCTCACTCATCAGACTCCATCAAAATTATCTCGGCACACATGCATGGAGCACATTCGTCTGGTTTTACTCAGCTACTTTTTAGAGGTTAATTTTGTGCGATTTAAGTAGCGCCTGTAAATATCATGGGTACTTTAAACCAAGTCAGCCTCGTTTACCCACTCAAAGCTGACAAAACTGACCATTGCACATTCACAGGGTAGAATAGATAGACAGGTACGTGGTGGGTTAACAGATAAAGGCACTGACAAGGTGGTAGGCAGAAGACTCTACTTGTGTCACTTCCCTTCACTTCTGTTTCTACGCCCCACTCCAATAGCTAAAAACTAAGATGTGATCAAATAAACACTTTAATGCGTTGATGAAGGAAAATAACCTTTAAAGAACAGAGATGGAATATGGACCGTCATCAGCGATCACGTTTTAGTTGTAGCAAATAGAGGAAGGCGAAGCCTATATGAATGTCTGGTTTCTTTAAGTCTTCCCAGCGCGGTAACTTGAAGGCCATAACCTGGCGTATTAGGGACGAGTAACAAAAAGTAAAAGGAATGGGCGAGGGCTACTGCGAACTCACGCGACCGGGATGCGGTGGGTAAGCACACTGCAAAGCCCTCACATATCACCGAGGTAAATGAGAAAGAGCCCGCCAATCACCTCTAGTCCACTGAAGAAATGCTACATAGCACATATCTTGACGATGTCTAGACTTATCTCGAATAACAGCAGAGGAAAGACAATGACAAACCAGATCTTGCATAGTGTCAATTAAATATCAGGAGCCGCGACACTGACAAGTCTATTAAGTAAAGCTAGGGCGTGAAGGGCAGAGTGGAAAACGGGTCCTTTCTGTTGATGAAATTAGGATTGTTTTTCATCGTGGATTGTGAGAATTTTTGCAAAGGATTGTGATGCGGCATTGTCAAAAGGTGATTACTGTAAACTGTGTCCATGGCGGAGCTAGAAACTTTCATTTCTAGACCCAAAGGAGCGGTCATGTGTGAAGTAAATGGATGAGCGTCGTTTCTGTCGCATCCTATTTGACGACGAAATCAAATAAAATGCAAACAAATATAAACATGCATAAGATTTGTAATAGAATTCATTTCGGAAACAAGTCTTTCAATTAATTGAGTCGCTCATCGTTTTTAAGGTTACCAGCAGTAACATCTTTCAATCCCGCTGATAAATTGGACTCGTTACCAAGCTAAAATCTCATGAATCCGGTAAATGGGGGACATTTTTTCAGAGTTATCCTGACTACTTAGGATTGCTTAGTGGCAATGACTGTATGGGATATGAAGTTCACAAAACTGCGTCGCGTCTGGCGGGGTCATAATTCGCTGAGCATGAGCTCCTTAGCGAACGATTCGGAACCAGGATTCTGGCCTTGGCATTACTTTGCACACAACTCGGGTAAAAATTAATTGCATTCAATGGTTTCTTACGATGCCTGTTATGCATAAATTAATAAGTCATTTACCATGTAATTCGACTTTGCCCTTAATTCCCAATATTTCATTCTTAATGCAGAGTAAAATTGCTTTACGGTAGTTAATACAATATCGACACCTGCGATCACGTATAAAATAGTCACTTTTGGTTATTTATAAGCTATTTGGTTGTAGATAAACGTCGTCAGGGTAGGGTAAAAAAGACCTAATTGCGAAAGAGCTGCCTACCGCGTTTTACTTTTATTGAAACTTACAGAATGGCGTTGGATTCAACTGGTGGTTTAGATCAATGCATGCTAAGGCATTGCACATGCAAAACAATTGCAAATTTGCCCAAGTGCACTGTTCCTTAAGTATTTCTCACATTGATCTGGAACTGATCTTCCTATGGCCCTGGCTGCCAAATCGCTGCGGTCTCCTGCAAAACAACAACATTTTATGCCATGCAGCTGCACAAAGGTTGTACTATAACGGAAAACCAGAGAGTGCGAATATTATAATGCGCTTCATTTTGTTCATCTTAATCTGGATTTATTCAAAATTAGGTCTCAAGTGTTGAGTTACCTCTGTTTCAGTGAAGTTGCAAGACGTTTAATAAATAAAAATGCCTCCGTTACACTAGAAATTGCTTTAACACGAAATTAGGTGGCATTAGCGCATATTTGCGACCTGTATTCTTGGTTTTATGTGTACAGTTGTTTTAATTTTACCCAGCTGTTTTTTCTATCGCTGACAGCTATGATATTTCCCTTTTATAAAATAAAAACAGACCTGGCAGAGAGTTAAGGAGCCTATTTTGAAAAGAAAGCTAAGTTAACACAGACATGCAGAGATGCACCATATTCTGTTCGTATGGATTCAAAACCAGTCAGAATTCCAATGCAGCAGCATATTCTATTTAGCAATTACTTCGGGCAGTTCTTGAACAAAATTACAAAAAGAAAGATCTGGCTGATGATAAGAGCGCCTAGGTTGACACAAAATTTGGTACCTCTGAGACCAAATTCGATCCAAGCTGAAAGCCAGATGTATGTTTTGTTCTGGAAATGCTTACAATAAAGCTATGGAGCAAAACTTTTTTCCTCTCTCTTATGATCTAAAATCGGCCAGAAATAAGACCTAGCATCCTAATTTCCTTTACAATCACTTGAGGAATTTCTAATCTTACAATCTCAATATAGGTGCAGTCAAAGCGTAATGATTACGTTTTGGTAAAGAGATCAAGACTGGCGAAACAGCAGATCGTCTATTGTTTTTACCCACATTGATGAGAATCAGAAATCAGCAGTTTATTTGTATCTTAAACCGACAGCAACAGTTTTTATTTTAAAATCGGACAAGGTAGGTATGCCCGATGCACAGGGTCTCTATTGTAGCAAGGAAAGCTGGGAGGCTACAGGTCCAGAGATGCGCTCTTTCATCTGTTGTAATCAAGAAGTGCTCTGAATTGAGATTCCTCAGCTCACTTTCTACTGAGAATTCTTGCAGCACTTGTCGTTGTAAAATCTGGCACTGTAGGTGCGACCAAAGTTAAATTGCCTACCTTGGCAAAGAAAGCCGAGTACAGTGGTGAAGCAAATTACAAAAGCAAGGAAAGGCATGTGCACACAGAGCAAAGCTAAAGTGGTTCGGACTTGAACAGGAATGACACGGATGTATAAGAAGGGATGGATAAAGTAAAGTCGACTAGGGTAAATCAAGCAATGAATTTTTATAAAAGAATAGATGACTTGAAGGAATAGGAGCGATTCCGTGCTTCCGAAACAGTTTTCATTTCTTCCTATTAATGACATTATATAGGTATTCTACTTTTTCTAAACCTGCTTTTGATTTCTCTTCCTTCCTATACACAACCTATTAGTGTGTCACTTCACTTTAGCGCATCATTTCAATATTGCCACATCTGGTACCCGGTGTGAACCACATGAAAGGGGTAAGCTGCGATTGACTTCTTCTAGTTTGCTATTCAAAAAAGCAATCTTTTTACATCAGGCCAATTCCTTCATGCATCATTAAGCCATATAACTACATGAATGAACAAATGGATTAGTCTAGAAAAGGAGAGAAGAGGGTGGGAAAGAAATGAAGAACGCTGAGCTACAACTCCATATTTTGCGATTTCTTACCCTTCAATCATTTTCCTTTCTCCTTTAGCTGAAAGTCCATGTCACCTTGCTCTTATCAAAGGGACGTATGGACAGCTACTGCCATTCCTTATGCAAAGTGACAATTACCACAGGCATAAAAATTAGGAATACTTGAGAGAAAAGTCCCTCTACTAACTCAGTAGCAATCTTTGGGGGTAAAATCGCCGGATCCTTTAATCACTATTCAACCCTGCACTACACGTGCTGTGCCGAACTTGCTGTTCTTGCCTCGGGTGTGCCCTAAATCCCCAAATAAGCAGCTGCATCAGGAGACCTGCTGCCGCACGACAACTTGCCTGATACTCATGTGCCCCTGCGGAAGCACTGTAGCACGTACGAAGTCTCGGCTTGACTAGATCTGACAAGATTGGACTAAGTCAGAATAAATCAGATTGGCGACCCAGGCCAAATTATGGCAGCCTTATTAAAGCGCCTTATACGTCACTATTCAAGTCAGCCTTAACACTCTGACTTGACCTGCCCAATTAGCTAGGCACAACTTCGTGCAATGTGATACGAACCCTTCTCCTTCATTTGCAAAGGCATTAGTGAATCAAGGTACACACACGAAGTAGGTCTAATGATGTCCTCGAAATGAGTGGAGAGAAGCTCTCCTGTATACGCCTCCTTTCTCATGTCTACTCTAGCGCATCTGCGGTGAGTATCTCCTTCGTCTCCTGCTACGCTCAATATGCTCTCGAGACTTGCGTCTTGCATTATATCGTGCTGTTTATGCTCCACATTATTAGCTCAAATAAAAAGGAGGAGTAAGCACTCACTGCATAATACTAGAAACTCTCGTATTTCTAGCCCGCCTCAAGCTTTTCTTCCTCTCTCATTGTTCGAATTTAGTATCATTTCTCTCTAAATCCTCCTTCCACATCATCGTCTGCCAACGTCCTCTTTGTAAATTCCCTTCATCTCTCTAATAGCCTTGCGTGATACTCGCAGGTGAGGTGAATGGGACACCTGCCACTGACCTGTCTGGCAGAAAGTGAGGCTCAGGGCTGTGTCCTTCGCAATACATTTCATTGACCATCTCTCTACTCGTTTTTACTCTTTTAGGGCCACAACCCTATCCATGGATAAAAAGGTCTATGCAATAAAGCACTGCACTCATTTTTGGTCTTTTATTAAATGAGCAAAATAAGCTTGCGGGAGTGTAGTTCAGCAGTTTTGACGGTTCCTCTGAATGTATGGCTGAGTTAAATGGACTGCGTATCGGCACATCATTGCACCACCCCCTTCGGCTCATTAAACTACTATTATGGTGGGAATGCTTCAATCAGAGATGGCTACTAAGGTAAGGTTCAACACTAGACTGAGGGCGAATAATGAATTACACTTCTGGCAGAGGTATCTCTTCTTTGGTCGCTATCTTTCTTCCTTCATTCCTACAGGCTATAGCACACTGCCACGAAATTTCACTTTGCCATCTTTATCTCAAACAAGTGCGATGCTACCAGAGCATCAGATTCATGAATGCTCCTCTCTGCCTCCTATTACTACTACCGTTCGACATGTTGTGCCGCTTCCCTGGCCGACTTCCATGCATCTACCTTCCTTCGCATCGGTCTGACAGATACACGAGCGATTGTCACTGCGACTCGTTAAATACTTCACTCTTCGCCACTTGAGGCCTGTCATCATATGTTAGAAATTGAACGAATGCGTAAATGCTACCTCACTTAATCAAATCGCTGACAAAATAGCTCAACAGCTTGAACTGCTTAGGAATGGCTCACGAGTACTCTAGCGAAATTTGAGAGCTCTACGTTCACGAAATGCAAGGCATGTGGAAACTGTGACAATTTCAATCTATCTATTTCACTCCGCATATGCTGTGCAAGGCATCTACATTCAGATGTTCCATGGACCGAGCATCCAACACATAAATGGACAGCATGGTGTAAACACAGGTGAGATAACAAGTTGGTGGTGTCAAAATACTGATCAAATGAGTCAATAAAACAAAGCCAACCAAATCATAATTTGCCGTGGCTTGAGCAAAGTATGGTGAGTTACGCCTTTTAAAAATCATCCTCATTTTACAAGTGCAAATACTTAAAGCTGGACAAACTGCGCACATACACGTTGGCATGTGGATACTTGGGCAATAAAGGCAGTTGATGAAATTGTTGGAGTGAGTTGGTCACATTCACTGGCTTGTGCCTGTCGTACACGCGGCAGACTCGAGTGCAAACGACACGGAATTAGTCATCCCATCCTCGGCATTTATACCTCCAGAACTAATAAAATGATTAGATAGAGTTGTAATTTATTTGCACTATATTGAGCACAGAGCAAAAACCAGAGTTTGCTTTTCTCACATCATAAGTCAACGAAAACTACCCATGCAAAGAGATTTGTGATCACTGATCGCCTCATGTCTAATAAGCGCAATGAAGCAGACTTTCCAGACGCTCCCCTTTTAGGAGGCCTACAGAGCTGGAGAATTCGCTTTACCACCACAAATGTGAGTTGACTTTAGTCCACGTGTTTCGATGAGGTCTACTCAACGAGAGAACATAAACACCTATTTGGATGAAGCATTTCAAGCATGCAGCTGCATAATGGTATGCGTTCATCATGGTTAACAAGCCCGGACTAACCGATTTTATCAAAGCTTGCCTTTAGATAGTACTTCTTTCTACGATTACTATCTAGTATCTACAAGTGATTTATTAGAGCGATTTCACCTATTAGCATATACCAGCTTTTAATAGCCTCGTTGGCGTGAACGCATTGGTACGGTCATTATACCGTTTCTTTAAATTTTACAAATAGTATTGACTGAACTTGGAACATTTTGAGGCTCTTGCTAGCAATCTTCAACTTTGTCTTCTTTTCATGAGCAAAATGCTAACTGAGCATTTAGTGCTCAATTTCTGCATTCCTTAGGTTGCATGCCTAAAACACTAGATTAGACAAGCTGAATAGCTTTTCGTTCTACTTTTAGAGGTCTGGTTTTTTTCTCATGCTTCTGCCCTGCTATCTCCAGCGATCTCTTTGTGACAGCACACGATATTGCTGCGAGGCTAATTATTGTTAAATTAGATGCTAGAAAAGCTTGCTTTGCAAGGCTCGTTATGCTCGCTTCATGCATTCTCATCTCAATGCATGATTTTTTCGCCATTTGGTGAAAGAGCATTTGCTCCACATCGATTTCCACAGACAAGATGCAAGTGCGCAACAGCTCTCCTCAAGACGACAATATCCTCTGATAAATCAAATAGAAGCCATTGCCTCCCCTTCAGCGATAAAAAGCGATTTGTCCTAAACCCGCCAATGTTACAGACTTAGTCCTGAAATTTAAAATACTTCCCACTGCGCCATTTAATAAAGTGAAAGCAGTACTTACGATGCTGAAAAGGGTGCTTCGACCTAATTTGTCGTGACTGTAACTGAAAATCTATCCCTGGTCTGAAGGAAAGTAGGACCCAGCTGAGTTGTGCCCAATACCACCCCTTTTAGGAGTCCGAATGTTTAGGCCGCGACGCTGTTAATTGATGGACAGCTCAGAAATGTAATAGTTATCTACCAATCACAAACCGCGATTCCATGATGTATCGTAAAAGTCATATAAAGAAGGAGGAGTAAACAGTTGATGTGTCTTTGTCAAAAAGTACTGACGTGTCTAGGCAATGAGGAGGATGTGAAAAACCACTAATGTGGGTGTCTGCAAATGCACCAGGAGGGATGGATGTGACACCTACTTAGATGCTTGAAGGAAGGGGCAGTAAATTGAGCTAAAATGGGGAAAGTGGAATGTCATCATGTCTGGTGAGAGGCTAAAATCCATAACATCCGCGTTATTAGGACGACGCCTCAACCTGCTGATCTGCCTCATCACCACAAATCCTCTACCTTCATTTCTCTTTTGCTTTCTCAATACCAAATCCTTCCCACTACTTTTCCTCTGCACTCACTCCCTTTTGTGCTCCTCACCCTTCTTCTCCTACTCATCCGCTCCTGTTGCTAACCTCCCTCCTTCAAACAGATGCCATGCTTCGCCGTCATGACACATGGAATGAAATGTGTGATGGGTGAAGTGCGACCAGCGGCGCCGCTCATTGCACCGGTGGACAAGGAAGAAGTACGAAACAAGGTTTTAGCAGTCTCTGTAGCTTAGGGGTCAGAACACTCGTGATCCAGTTGAGTTTTGCCCACCTCATTGCCTCGGCTTCACCATGTCCTGTTTCCATAGCAGCTACCCACCCTAGCCTCGTGCACTCACACCACATCCAAACTGATGGATCGAATGCGTAGGTGGGTGGGTAGGTAGATTATTTAATGCTATTTCGTTTTTTGCAGAAATTAGGCTCATAAGGAAGCTGACATGTGAAAATTTTCTGTTAAAATAAATTCTAGGCTGTACATTTGGGGTTCTAAAGCATTCCCAGACATAACAATCCAGGAATATTAATGAATAGGCTGAGTGTTTTCAGTGGATGCCTGCTAGCAGGGATTCCATGATGCAGAAAGCGTATCACTATTCACGAATTTCGCGCACTGCTAATTTATTTATGTCTCGCATTCACATTGGCAGATGCTGCTCAGAGCACCCGCATGCGTTCATTTTCCATTGATTTAGGGCAGCAATCAGGAATTGAATGTTTGTTCGTTAACATTAGTCTTGGTTGAACAGTAAAACGAATTACTCCCCCTTGTGTTTTGCAGGGATCTGCTAACGTTTAATTTGTTCGTGGTCTTACAAGCATTCTGTAATTGATGGCCGCACCTTAATGTTCATCTAGGGGCTGAACAGTTTCCGAAAGTAGCAACACTTGCAACGCTTGCCTGAATGCGCCTTTTAAGTGCGAGGTGATCAGTGACCACGAATAGGTTAGTGGAGGGAGCATCATCTGCAACTGAGGATGAAGCTAGTCTGAATGAGCTCAGCCTCGATCACTGGTTCCCCTGCCCATGTGATCATTGCACTCAATACGAAGGCCTAAGGAACAAAGCTAAAAATGAGAAACCAATCGTATTACACTGACAGCTGAGACAATGAATCATTACCCATTGCAGAATCCCTCACCCAGCCATGGCTTGTCCGAATTACATAGTGTATGGCTAAAATATACTCAGTACATCAAATTCTAGCATTTATGCTAATTTGCTTCTACATTGTGGGGCCGATACCCTAAATAGGGTACAAAAACCAGGTCGATGACACACCCTGACGAAGATTGCTTAATGCAAGTAAAATTGACTTACCCGCAAATGCCCCACAGTAGCCGCTTCCAAGACGTGCGCATGTATGTAGTGATCGGACCTTGTTGCATGCATCCGAAGGTGAAAACAATGGAGCTACATAAGATGGGACGAATTGGAATGAAACTGGAAAACTGTATTCCGAAAAATAAAAGATATTGTGAAGTGAACTCTGATCTGCATAAGGCAAGAAACTGCCAACCTGCTCCATACTTATCTTTCTATAAGATCGTGTGATCAAGGGCTTGTTATTGGTGACACTATCTGAGAACCATTGAAGCAACCGCTTGCATGTCATTCGCTTCCTTCGGCCTTCATGCTGCCCGGGTAGGCGCTTTTCCGATGCACGTGTGTCTCAGCGCTTCTCGAAACCCCGAATGCTGACCACCTCATAATGGTATCGTCACCGCTGTTACCACCACGGCAGATGTGATGGCCACCACCCCTCCTCACCGCCCATTTGCCGCCGGCTGGCATGTCCGCTTCAGAAGGAATCTACAACAAACGCAACTACTTTTCACTGCTATAGGCGTCATTGGAAGCAGAAGTAGTTCGTACTTACGAAAACATTAGCGCTATTGCATTACCGTTGCGAAGAGTGGACCGGTTTGGGGAGGAAGTGCGCTGTCTAATTGCAGAAGCAACAGCAGGTGATAATAATAATGATGATGATGGTGAAAGAGAGGAAGAGGTAAAAAGAGAAAATAGGCTCGATGAATCCGTGGCCTAATGGATAGGGCATCTGACTACGGATCAAAAGATTTTGGCCTAGAATACCGCCAAAGTCGTAGGGATTCTCCATCTCCTCCTCTGCTTGCAGTGGCACCATGTATGTCTAACAACGAACTGCATTAAGAGGAATGTACGTACTACTTACTTTGCCGCTAGGTGGAGGGAGGCAATAAATCGACCAAAAGTGGGAGGTGGGAAGTTATCATGCCTGGTGAGCGGCTTGAATCCTCGACGCCCACGTTATTTGGGCGAACTGCTTCCCACTCCCATACCTTCGCACTCACTCGCTCATGTTCCCTTCTCATGTCCCCACGCCTTCTTCCCCTCGCCACATTCTCCTTAGCGATAAAAGCAGTGCCTAACTAAGTACTGCTCTCGCTTACCGGCGACAAGCTGAGCAACATTTGATGAAATGGGAGTCATGGGAAATCCTGGTGCCTATTTGTTGCTGAAAATAAGTTCTGCAAAATGCACGAGCAATCATTCAGTCTCTTTATTCTCCTTTTCGTCTAATCGTCTATTCTTTAGTATTATCATCTGCTCATCTACTTTATTACCTGCTTATAAATACATGTGATTAATTGCCCATTCAATTTCATCCTCGAATCACAGTTTGACTTTGCCACTTCTCTCTTTTCTAGCCAGTAGCCTCAGGGCGATGCGCATTTGACTTCACGTTCTGCGAATGTCCGACAGGTTTGCTTGTCTCTGCAAAAGATCGATAACGTTGAATTTGCATGTGAATGAAATAACGCCTGCTCTTCTCTGCTCTACCGTATCATGCCTCATTCCTCAACCATTCATCAGTCACTGCAACCGACCCATCAACTCACAGATTTGCACCGTCAGTCTAGTGTGGTATGAGTGACCATCAGTAGAGGCATGTCAAATGCGCTAATTTATCCAGTCATACCTTAACTACCACATAAGTCATTCCACATCTCAACGCGGCAAAGCATGGCACCTGATTGGAGGAGAGGGGTTAGATGCAAAAGTGAGTCAGGAAGTGAGTGCGAAGGTAAATGCGTGGGAAATAGGTGATGGTAGAGGGAGTGGAGAGGAATGAAGAAGGACGGAAACTGGTGGTGGAGAGGTGTTCTATTAAGTTAGGCATTGTCCTAATAGTGTGGATGCCGAGAAAATCTAGGCTTTCACTGGACATGCTGGTAATTCATTCTCTTCCTTTCTAGTGCAGTTGACTGTCTCTTCCCCTCTGGTGCCCCCTTGTTTTAGTTCGTTGCTGGACAGATGCGGTGCCACTACAAGCAGCGGAGGAAATAAGGTAATTTTACGGTCCTGACGGGACTCAAACCCGTAGTCTCTTGATCCGAAGTCAGACGCCTTATCCATTAGGCCACGAGACCAACAGCCACTACTTTTCCTTTTAACTTCTCTTCTTCCTCATCGTTGCCATCCGCTGTAGTCAAGCAGTACACCTCCTTCTTATATCAGTCTATTCTTTGAAAATGTAATGCGGTGGTTTCAGTATCTCTGTATGCACGAATAACTTCTACTTTTAATGACGCCATGGCAGTGGTTATGGCTGCGCTTGCGGTAGATGCCTTGTGAAGCAGGCGCTCCAGCCGACGATGACGAGCAGGGGGGACGAGTGGTGGTTCACTAAGTGACCCTGACTTTCGGCATTATTAACCAGACTCCACGTGCCGCTTTCTTCGCTCGGCACAAGACTCATTAGTCGCGGCCCAGAAAATGGGCGCTTCCGACCAAGGAATATTGCACTGGCCTCCGCTCTGCCTGTCCGGCGGGCCAAATTTGCACCACGGAAGTCTTCCCGATTCCGGCAACTGTGCGCAGAAGTGAACCAATCTGAATACCATGCAGATCCTTAGCCTGTCATTTGCACGGATTTTTTAAATTTATTACCTACTTAATTACCCAACCAACCGAATTGGAGGCAAGGGAGATAAGCACATCATTGCTTTTAAAAACGCCAAAGTCCTGACCATTTTCGCTGTCTCTTTGTCGGTACAAAGTGTACTTTTGACCGTGCTTTATTCTTGCACAAATCACGTCCTATCGATTCCAGTTCATCATACTAGGCCAGCTAATGCGGTATATTCGGTCGCCAACTCGTTGATATGGCGATCAGCGTAGATGCGTTGGAGCCACCAAGGCCCTTAGGAGATTCTAAGGGGCGTTTTACCTCATTCGACTGATTTTCTGCCTGATGAAAGTGACTGTAGCAACTACTATCTGACAGGATGCGAAAGACCCCAAGGTGACTAGCGAACCCTACCTACCGAAGTGTAAATGACTCACCAGATGGATAACACAGTCATAATCGCAATGCGTGAAGCAATTCTTCAGAAGCCTGATTAGATTAATAATACAGACCATACATTTTTAGTGCAACAACACTTCTTTATGCAAGCAGGCTACAGTAGGATCGTTGCTTATTTGCTGGGAGCTGATTGGCAAATGCAGCATTTGGAGCTATAAATTGAAACATACCTTCCTTTTTCGACATCATGTGTTGATAAAGAGCTAAGGAAAAGGCCGAAATGCATGACATTGTAGAGCTACTCGGATCCAAATGCGATTAGAAAGCATCGATTGGAATCCAACTGCTCCTCTTCATGTTAAAGAGCTTCGAAACCGTTTTGAATGGAACTTGGAAGGGGATGTAAGAAAATAACTGGCAAAGACATTTGTGAAGTGCAATTTATTTAAATGTGCTGACACCTAAGAGTGAGAATCGACACGTAGAAATAATCCACCTCCATAGTCAGTCGGCCGTGTGAAGATTAACCAGGTTGGAGGCGCAAAGGTAGCTGTACACCTCTGAATCCATTCCAGGCGGTGCACCAGTGGTTTTACGTTGTGAGCCATTTCACACCAGCCATTATTGGGGTAAGACAGTGTGGATTTGATGTCCATCAAGGATGCAAAGCCTAAATAATTGGTACTATGGAGACGTCAACGCATTGCTGCATAGTCACCTGGCCACCACAATTATAGGATTTACCATTGTCTACCCGTTAAAATGCAACGAAATAAAATGGAACCTCAGAAGCCTTAATGCACATTAAAAACTCACTAGAGCAATGACATCCACACCGTTGTCTGTTCACTGCTAATAAGCAATCACATGGCCTGACGCAACCGTTTCTCAAATGGCTGTTGGCAGATAGATTTGTCTAATGTGCATCGATCAAATCATCGGAGAGTGGATAAAGCATTGCCATGTGAAATAATTACATGCGGCTTCCAAAAGGCAAATCATTCTGATACGTTTATTTTGGAGTCGCCTACCATCGATTGCAGTGAGGCAAATTTTAGGTCGTGCGATTCAAAACTTGAACATAACTAGAAGTCAACGAAAAGAGGAAAGCCATTGAGTCTGCGCGGACTAAGTCTGACTGTGTCACTATGTTACAAGTCGTTGTCGTTTTACGCGCTACCCCCGAAATCCAATCACCCGTTTCCTGTGGCTATAATGGTCTGTATATCTTCCCAGACGTGTTAGTTTTGCTGGTACGAACAAAACAAAGGCAAGGAAATGTGTAATTCACGGCAACTTATCACACAAACATAGTGCTAAAGGATTAGTCTTCTCATGCACGGCAACTTCAACAATTGGGTGTCGGTAGAAATCGCATGCTTTCCTACAAGCATGCTGTGCATCGACCACGCAGCAATAACCATTCGTGTGGCTTGAGTGCATGCGTTCGATGCAAGAAGAATGAGTAGACCAGGAAGCGCTGAGACACACGTGCCTCGGAAAAGCACCTACCTGGGCAGCATGCAGGCCGGAGGGGTTGTGTGTGGGCACGTGATGCACTGTAGACGCCGACTTTTACAGTGTATCAGTCACGTACAAAAGGCCAACGAAGCTTACAGCCGAGATCCATCTGCTCGGTAGAATTTGATGAAAAGCGAATGTGTTTAGTGAAGACCTCTAGATAATAGCGAGGGTTAGTGAATCATTACAGAATACTTGCCCACAGAGAGGACGACGTGACTTGCCTAAATAATATGTGACAGTGGCGTCTTTGTGTTTTTGCAAAGCACGTTAGTAGCATTTCCTACACGCTCAATTTTTCTAGTTGGCTCACGATTAATAATGAATTAATTTTTATTAGTCATGTAGCATCTCCGCCTCTACCCACTGGTCCTTAGGCGAAAGTGCTTGACACCATCTTGAGGTCTTGTAGGCAGGCGCTTCAGCTCCTCCGCATAGGTTGGGCTTGTCTTTACTTCTCGGATGTCATCTCCTCATCATGCATCAAACAACTTTGTTAAGGCTTTGCATTCGAGGACTATTTCATTGGACCATTGAAATGTGAAGCAGTGAAAATGCTTTGCTACGGCGTTTTGAGCAATGTAACGCGCCTTCTCTTTAGCAGTACGTCAGCAATTTCAACCAAAATTTGATGGTTTTCTTTCAACTTCGTCTAAGAGTGGTTATTCTTTGCAATTAATTAATTCCCTCCATAGCAAATAAGATAAAATCCAAAAGCAAAATCTGATCGTTTTCCCCCCATCCTTATTGCATGTTGCTACGTCGCTTTGAATGGTTTGATGCCGAATAGCAGCGCCATTCATCTCAGTTCTCTCGAGGTGGCTTTCGGTGCAGATTAAATATCACTTCTGAAATAGGTATTCAGGAGAGCATTCTTGATGTTTAGGACTACCTATTCCGTTGCTTCTTTGACATCCCCTATACCTCGAACCTAACCACAACTCTACCTAGTGGTGTATCATTCTAGGAATAGATGGCCTTCCTTGCACTGTTTGCAATTCCAGCCCAATTGAACGTAAACGGAGGCCTCTGACTTAGCGACCGGAGTTAATTAATCAGTTGGTGCAATTTTACAAATGCATACTTCGTCCTTTTAGATAGAAACGGATCCTGGTGGCCTAATGGATAAGGCGTCGGTCTCCGAAGCCGAAGATTGCGGGTTCGAGTCCCGCTCAGGATGAATCCGTTTGTTCTTGGGAAAAAATAACTTACCATTTTAGAGCACAGCGCAGATTTCCATAAATCATGCCTGCACTGATCTGAGAGCGCTCAAATACGCGACTGTTGCTCTTCTGCGCTTCACCCACACGTAAAATTTAGGAACGGTACAGGGTGTCCCACTAAGTACTCACCGAGTTCTAATAGAAGCTCTGTCACATGATCTCACGCAATTAGACTCCCATTATTTGAGTTCCTTAGAGCGACAGCTCATAGATTTGCTCATACTCCATTTCATATAGTTTTTGCTTACTGCCAAATGCTGATGGGCATAGTTTTAAATATACCAAGATAAAGTCCCTTGAGAGACCGGTACATTAGGGCGTCTTCTTTGACAAGCGTTTCCTCACTCTATACAGAAAAAGAACTAGGTTTAACTAAGAGCTCATCACTTGGGGCGCATAACGAGGAATCAGCTTAAGCGCCGAGGATTTTAACGGAAAGCCTGTGTTGCTCAAAGTTTTGGCCATCCACACGACGACTAATGCTCTGCGTTGTAATCACATGTTTGGTGGAGGGTTGATCTAGGAGGTCCCCCTTCCTACTCATTATGTTCGCTGTAGGCTTCGTCGCCTTTTACTTGGCCATAATGGGTGCCTACACATGGAAGTTGGGCTGAGCACCATTTAGAAATACTATCCCATGCTTTGCACGCCTGAAATACGTGCACCGAGGTTGACAGGCCGTAAGTTTAAGATGCACCTTAGATGAACATACATTAATGTGCATATGAATTCATACATAAGTGAAAGCATGCCCCGTTGCTTTATTGAAATCCTCCTCAGAGTCAGCAATGCTGTTGGATATGCTGCCTATGCAACCTTTAAGAGGTCTGTTCAAAGGCAAAATCTATTTGACACAAACGAATTTTTCTAAGCAGCTAACTGTAGTAGTGTTTTATAAGTTTCGTTCTACTGAGGTAAGCTTGTTCTTTTAAGGTGCACTAGGATCAATTTTATGAACGGCAGAAATATCAAGGAATATTTTGCTAGAAGAACAGATCGCGATAACAATCGCTAAATCAAAAGTGGCAGTCCATGCCAAGTTTCTTCAAAGAGCGGTTCTCGGTTAGTAGGATGGTGGGCCAGTCAGAATAATTAACGCTGGCTTTGGCCAAGCAAGCTATCATTTGACAGTATTATTGACAGCGTCGTTAACGCTGCCCTCGGGGACATCCTTCTGAATGGCATTCATATTTCACTTCTACCGGCATACCTTACCGAGGCATTTTTACAAACCAGTAGAGCTTACCTTCAAATAGGCCATTCCTCCTCGTATCATTAAAAAGCTGCAAGAGAGATGATTGATTATTAATAACACCTCCTCATTTTGTGATTTTTCAACCACTCGCCTCATTTTGTTGGTCCGTTTGTTCCACCTTTTGTCCATATCCTTCCCTCATATTAGGGCAGTCATTTTGCAGTGGAACAGAGATGTCTTTCGGTGGTCAATAAGCATTCAGCCGAAAGAGCAACATCCGGAAACGAAAACCAAAGGCAGATTCTTTTGATAATGCGGAGCAATTGAAAGCACGTAAGCATTAGTAGAACCTCTCACTTTCCCCCACCTCCTTCACATGCGTTATGATGTAGGAGTGTCAGTCAAGGTGAGGAAGTGCAAATGGCACCTGCTCACACATTGTTCGATTGCGCCTTTTAAGCATGAAGCGCCTATTGAGCCTCCTCCTTGTTACACAACAGCAAAATTAAAACTGCAAGATGAGTGGATTGTGCTCAGAATGCTTTGCGTCCAACCAGCAAACGTGATCCTCCTAATAGGTCTAGGTCATAGGCTTGTTGTAAATTCGTCCTTACCCTTTGTACATATTGTCATCGCTACTACCCATTGAATGGTTTTGTGAGGCCCTTCTGATTCTCGTCATCTCGGCAAAAGCAATTTTAAGAGGGCCGGTTGCTAATTATTCTTCCCCTGGGGCCTTCTCATCCATTCATTAAGTCATTGCAGTGGTCAGTATGACTGTGGTGGTTATATCGAAGGACAGTTGTGCCGGCAGTCAAGCAAGTCAGCGTGTGACCTGTGGCTCCACCTTGAGGGAAGCCATTAGAAAAGAGTTGGACCGTGATTGAGGTAGTGCATCCTCCAAATCGTAAGAAAGGAGGAGTCTATGCACAGAGATGCAAATTGCATCGCGGTTGGCATAGCCTATTCATTAACGGAACTCTGATTTTGCTCTTACTAACGGCCATTTAGAGTAGCAGCCAAGGCAAAAGCGGTAAACACCACAGAAAGGTGGCTAAAATACTGTGTACTGAGACCGTAGAGGCGAAGGCATCATCTATTATGAGGAATACTGGTACTCAAATGCAAACAAATTTCCTGCATTTTGCCTGGATACGTTCTACTTCCCTCTCTACAATCAAATTATGAAGCATGAAATTGGCCGATTTCTGCGCTCTTGTCAAGCACTTTTACATCTTAGCATGTTCACCAAAAGTCTGTAAGCGCACATTTTAAATATTAAAAAGCTGTCAAACAAAATTAAGGAAGTGGTTTGCATAAGAGCCAACGTCTATTTGAGCATCACGCTTTATGCTAAAGCAAGTTAAGGACGAGATCATGTAATCGAAATCACAAATACTAGTCGTTTGTTTCCTACGAAAAAATACTATAAGAAATGGAAGTAGCTCTACCACACTTTGGACAACAAAATTGCTTTGTAAATGATAAGGTAATGGTCCCGAGGCAGTGTTGCCACAATCAAACGGAAATGTAGGTCGCTGCAACCACGTGGCAATGGTAAATTGGCTTACTGTTTCGCACAATGTATTGTGCATTAGCTTCGGCAGCTGTCGTTCTCCGATCTGAGACTTAACTCTTGTAGATCACATCAAGAGGACCGCAAACGCTCTTGTTTGTGTATCAAACAGCGGATTTATTGGAAGCGACTGGGAAACAGAGCAGCATCAATCCAACTCACCGAATCAAAACTAATAGCTGAGGCAAAGACACATCACGTAACTAACAGCCTTTTCAGGAACTAGTCTTAAAAGGATCAGTGAAGCAGCTGCAAAGAAATGCTAGTAAGCAAAAGTCAACGGTTGGCTAAATAGTCAGCTCAGACAGCACTTAACAGAAGTGCCGACGTTGAAAAAACTGAGACAAAGGTGCGAGTAATGGGTGCTGAGTCAATCGAGAGCGGCATCATATTAATGAGGCTGGCATTTTTCTATAGCGCAACCACAGCTAAGGTCTAAAATTAAGCATGCAATTATAAGGGTTGTTAATTGAATAGATTTAACATTGCACATTTTTTAATGTCAGAATTACACCATTGGGTAAAAGGAAGAGGGATCCTTCTTCAAATGGGCATCGAGAGTGACTGCAGCACGCGATCTGATATCCCATTCGCACCGTCTTTGCTGTTGCGTTGTCCTGGAAGAATAGGTGGGTAAGGCTGAGTATTTGAAAGCAAAGTAGTAAAAGAAAGGAAAGAGGTTTACTTACAGTTGACATTATGTTTGTTAAATCGATAACTCTTCCTCACAGTTGCCATCGAAAATACCGCGTGTCCTAATGTTGCTTACATACACCATGATGTGGGATGAAATAGGACTTTAAGGTTTTAATCATTTAAGTGGGTGAGTTTGGCACGCTCTAGTGATGTGCAACAAGCTACATCGCTTAAAAAACAGGCTTTCTTCTGCATGAGCCTCTTATTCACCCAAAAGCATAAAGCGCGCTTCTAAGGCGCAGAAGTCTTCTGAGCAAACAACCGATATGGTCACTGCAGTAGATTGCATGTTTGAATCTGCCTCTGAGTACTAGGACTCAGAGCTTGTGAGACAAATCTCGTATTTTTAAAAACCAGTGTGGGCTGTAAGTCCAGAAGCAGGTAGCCACAACTAGTCAAGAGTCTGAAACATACACCTATTTCATGTTCCCGTTCTTGATGAAGTGCAATGCTGGGCAGATACATTGAATGTGGATCAAGCAGTAGGATCAAATACATCGTCAACAATAACGAATTCCGAGTTGTTTGAAACATCAGCTCACAACTTATCATTTCACCGCCGTGTTATGGATAATATAGAAGCTTTTTCCTCCTTGCCGGAATAAGTGGAAGGGTTCGTTAAGGCATTCTGAAATACAGTCTCTAGAAATATCCGACAAATTAACAGTCTTTCTTGGCAATCGGCATCTCATCCCTTGCATGAAAAGCTAAATTTATATTAACTCTTTAATTAGAGTACATGACGAAGAGATAAGCATTAGATTTGCAATGAAATTTAATCACAGGACCTCATTGCTCAGAATTCTAGCCCTGCACGTGACTTCCGCTCCTCTGGGTTTTACTCACATGTAATGCTGAGGACAGATCCGGAAGGTCCCTTTGCTTATCCATTAAATTCATCGCATACTCTCTCGCAAGTTTTCGCCCAACTCAGTGTTCTCTGCGCTAAAATGTACAACTATAGGTGTACAAGGTGATTCGCCACGTTCAAGAACTCCATCTTAAGGCTTGCACATATGGCGCGTGCCCATCATGGCAAGCGCCTTTAAATTTTAGATGCATCACGCGTATCGACTTCTGTGTATGCGACTACGTACATGCGCACACAAACAAAGGTGTGCATTTGCGTACAAGTATTTGCGCTTATGAATAATCTAAATAATAAGCTAATCTACTCTAAAGAATAGCACAACAATCAGCCAAATCATGTAAATCAGATCACGTTTATAGCATCTAACATATGTTTTTGTGCTCCAGCAATCTTGGATCTACGTTGTCCACTTTGCTCAACGTCTCACACAACATTCGGGCGGTTATTGTATCATCAGAACTGTAAGAGAAATTACAAAACCTATCAATTATTCTCGCCTCATGCCTTCTTAATTGTTAAAGGCAACAAAAGGACTTTTTTGAACCTTAGTGCAGTCAGAAGTCACAATTCTTGCTGCCTATGCTTCGCTTCGTTTCTAAACTTTGAGTTGCTCTGCAAACATTTCTTCGAAACGCATTATTGTAAGTGTGCCTACTGATCAATTATTTAAATGCAGTGTTTACTCTGCATCACATCCACAGCTTTGATCTTCCGCGCAAATTCTTCCTCAAGTTGTGCTGAATTTTACATTACTTTGGTTCAAATGATGGAGGAATCAGAAAGTGGAATTTGCTGTATAGAATGCTTCGCAGAACATCCGACCTGGGAGGCAATGTTTTCTCACATGGCTTCAGAGCATTTCTGTGGGCGCTTCTTTGTCTATCGGGCGTATTCCACTGCAAAAGCTTGTTGTAACGCCTTGATTCCCTTCTCTTTGCAGACATGTGGCGCAGAATATTTCGGCATTAGCCCATTACCATTAGCTTAAAAATAGTGACGTTGTAAAGCAAGGGCATTTAATGTGCAGAGATTGCGTTAATTGTAAAGGCTCTGATTTAGGTGGTCAGACTGCGTAGAATTAATTAGGCGTCGCTTAGTAGATATGAAAAGGCGAACGTCGAATCGCATTGCGTAATGTCACATGGTATCGGTAGTGTGAACATTTCTTGCAATGGCAAATAATGCCACGTAATTAACAAATGCGCGTATAGTTGTGAGCCATTAAGCTTGTAAATAAATAAATAAATAAATAAAAACGTCTTTGTTTGCATTTTGGGGTTCTCAAACGAGCTGACTTTACTTCGCTTCTGAGGACGTACGCTCAAACATATGCTTTACGGGTAGACATGCCCTCAACATAAGAACAGAATTTTGCGTTTACTGCTGCTGTTTTTCATCCTTGTCGATGCTGTTTGCAAGGATAGGCTTTCAAAAAATGCTATGTAGTTGAGACGAAAATGCTAAGTCGAGCAAAAATTAGAAGAAATGTTGTGTGGACAATGCAGATATTATCATTTTTGAGGTTGCACGATGCAACACAGCACAGACAAATCAACACTACTCAAGCTACCAAGCCTAATTCAAGCGACTACCAACACAAGGTGTCCGATGTGAAGGCATAGAGTTTAAATAATAATTGAAATCCTAAGAAGTCGTTGACAGGCAAAGGGTCCAAGGCTTAAAAATCGCACACTTGACCAGCTGACTTAGATAGCTGATCTTTATTGCGCGGAATTTCCTTAGGATGATGGGTGGTTGGACTCTTAAACTGAACTGAACAGCTACCCAGTTGGTAGCCCTGTAGGGCGGTGAGCCTCGTATGGCCTGTTCTGTTAGTTACTAATGTTATTTAGCGTACTTCTCATCACCTTTGCCACTTTTCTGTTCACAGTGAAAATGACCCGTGATAAGGGACCGCTTTCGGTATATGATGGCAAGCTGAACATCATCGGCCGATATCGGAGTTATGGGAGGCCTTGGCGTCTTTGTTACCAAGAACAAATCTTTTAGAAGTGCGCGAAGGGTCAACAGAATACTTATGGGTATAAATTTGGTGGTTTTGATTCAGTCTTTTAAGCTCACACCACCCTTAATGGGGGAAGGTCCGCCGACGCTTCCAACAATGTGGGGTTTCCTCCTTCTCCTCTGCTATCCCACTACTGCCCTTGGCATGAGATGGTCAGGTGTTCTTTGACATCCTCATTACATTAGTCGAAGCATCAGCGGGTAGCGTATTACGGAGGATATGAGGTGACACTGTCTACTTCGTGGGAATCTATCCACTGCTGCAGAACAAGCTTTGATTTTCGTCCTCCCGCCTCTCGCCTATATGATTACAAACGTACCTCTTTAATACTGCTGCATGCACTTCATAACGAAGGTGCAGCATGTGGCCCAGCATTCGACCCTTCTGCTTTCAATGCACTTCTGAAAAGATCACCATAATTTTACACTCTATCCGTTTCTTTTTTTCTTTTGATCACCAACTTATCTCTCTCCACCTATTCATTTGATTTTCCACTTCCATTCCGTTGGGCTCAGTGGATTTATGCTTTTTAATTGAGAGAAACTCAAGGTCACAGCTTAGCCAGCTTTTGAAAAAGCAGAGAAAAGTGCATAAGCCGCGATCTGCATCGCTTCGGCTATTAGGCACACACGAACCGCCGATGCCATCGAAGTTCAGAGCAAACAGCAAGGTTACGAAGTGAAAATAAATTTGCTCGAGTCGAGGAGTTTGAGAGCATTTTTATTTGTGTCTGTAGTGGTCGAGAAACAACCCACATTATAACCACCTTGGCATTAACGGCGAAAGAATGAATTCCTTCTTTTTTTAAAGTTTTGTTTGCGTCATTTGCCTGCACCTGCTGGTATTAGGAATACAGCCAAGGCGTGGCTGTGGATTAATGTGATTGTTCAGAAAAAAAGCAGATAAACTCAAGATCCCATTTATCAAAATGGCACTTATTAGATGACATTTAAACTCAACCTCTAGCGCACAAATAGGCTACACATCATTTGATGCGACTCAGTATTATGCGTTTACCAAATGCATGCATTAAACATTTGCATTACTAGCGGTCAGATATGCTAGCATCATGATATTATGAGAACGTAACCTCGTGCTTATAAATTTAGCACAGCACTGTCGATTGCAAATCTTGGGTCTACGCCATCTTCGTGCTGATGTTCTTGGAACCCCGCACCAGGGCAGTAGGAGCTCAAGCCATTACCAAATTTGTTAGCCGCTACTTTGGCATAGTTGCTCACATCCATACCATCAACCTAGCCTACTGACCATCCCCTACATCCTCCCCCTCAACACCATTGGTATTTTCTGCCTTCTTACCACAGCTCCGTTAGCAATGTACATTGCATTGTATAAAAGTCGTTTAGGCCCAGCATCAGTCGGTTTAACGTTGCGGTCAAATGCGACCCCATTGCAAACACTAGGAAGGAGAATGTCAAGTGTAAGCATTTGCAAAGTGAGTTAAGATGCGATGCCATCAATTCTTAGCAAACGCCAAAATGCAAGACAAGTGATTTGACGCACCTAGGTCATTCAAAGCAGTGTGTTAATGCCTAATTTTTTAAAACGATTAATTAATTTAGAAGATATATTGCCCAGAGAGACAAAACCAAACCTAGGGTAATGAATGCAAGGCTAAAAGTAGTCAAGTATTGGCATAAAACAAAATATGCCAAGTTCTAAGCATAACGTTGGCAGCATTATTGCTATTTGCTGAATGTCAAACTCCAATTTACAATTCATTGAGGTAATGTTAAATGACCTATTTGCATTCTCGACTCACATTAACGTTGCTTGCATTACCCTGAGACCCAAAAGTGATATATAATGCAAACTTGGCCCGAGCTCTTATGCAGGGTTGGAACATATGGGTTTCCTACGCAGACCTTTAAAGAACCTGTAGAATCAGGACACAAATTATACTCTTTAGTAAACCACGAGTGTTTCTAGCCAAAATCATTACGGTTTTACGAGCGCCTACTAAAGCGGATGTTCGATCTTTAATCTTGATTGAGCCTCTCTATATAGGAAATTCGATTAACATCTATTAAACGTGAGAAGAGGGTATTTGATTTGCGTCTATAGAAGTCATTGTACTCTATTTGAAAAAAAAGGAGGGCTATCTTCAACTCATTACCCCAATGTTGTCACCTCAACAAAATAGGTTAAATGGTTCGTTTGTGTGGTTTCCCACACAAATACAATATGTAAAATAGGGATGGAAGCGCTAGTCGCTCCGACGACACTTGCATGAATACTCTTCTCTCTTTTGCTTTGAGTTCGAGGATTTTGGATGCTGTGGCCTAGAATGTGAGCAGGGCGGCTATCGTATCGAAAGTCTCTAATCCGGTTGGTGCCATGGTGGTAGATGAGCGACGCAGAAGCTCTATATTATCATTACAACCACCTCCACATTCGCACCTTTCTCGTTATCAATGTGCTAAACGTGTCTGCCTACACACCACTTGGCATGCCATTTTCGCGGCTAATGTTGCTATACTTCCTTCGAGTAGAGCAGTTTGACCGTTTCAAATCATCTTATTCCCAATAGATGGTCGAACGAACTTAGAGTTTGGAAGGCTAGCGGTAGATTTGTGATGGTTGGAAAAAGATCATACGATTACAGACATAAGAAGGCGGCGCGAAGCAAAACAAAGCAAAGCGACTTCAGCCAGATATCAAATGGCAAATTTTGCGTTTTGTCACGCAAATCTAGTGCTAATTTCAAAGGAAAGGTGATGTCGTTAATGTTTTTAAAGTAAAGCTTGCAATTAATCTCTACGTTTGAGGGAAAACAATAAAAACGCGTCACACCGTCGGCATTGAGTAGATAGACTTACGCATGATCTCCTAATACCTAAGACGAAGTAATTTAAATAACTTTTTAAAGGCGGAGCATAGTGATGCAGACACTATCATAGGAAAATTAAAATAAATGCAGCCAGTCGTAAAATAGCAGTAAGTGTTTTCCTCAGGCGATGCGTGATGAGAAGTGGCATGGATGTGAAGGCGCACAAATGGGTAGGGAAGGAGGCGGAAGAGTAAGGAGGAGGAGGAGGAGGAGGTGGGTAATTTTGGGCGGGGAGTGAATATGAAGGAAGGAATAAAGTGTGCCAGGAACCGCCCGCCCGCTGGCTTTCCACTATGCTCCAGCACGTATCTACTAACCCACACTGACGTAGCCCTACCTCCATGGCTGGACGGACACCAGAGGTCTCTACGCTGCTGCGAGCTTTGCACTAGCGTCACCCACATGTGTACTAACCCGCACCAACGTAGCACAACCTCCATGGTGCGACGCAGACCAGAAGCCGCCACGTGGCGCGTTCGCCAGCGTCTACAAGCCTTCATTGCTCACCCTTTCTTCCCTTCTACTAGCCGATGCAGCTTTTTACTGCATCATCACAGCAAATGCACGCTGGCCCTCTCGTCTGCAATTCAATCCTGCCAATCCTAGTGTCACAATTACGTTGACGCATTTATCCACACTGAACTCTTGTCGATATCTAGATTTATCGTTATATTAAAATGGAACGTGTGTCGGCAACCAAGTTCCATGTCCTGTCATCAAATATCCAACGCGAAACTTTTGTCGCATGGAATACAAATGTACGGTTTTAAAACGCGTAGTAAGTGAGGCTGCGATGTGAGAAGAAAAGGGATGGGGATTTTTTCTACAGCTATGACTCCGACATTTCGCAAGATGTACCCTATTCCATGATCTGCTTGATTATCTGGGGAGAGGGGAAGAGGCTGTGCATACCCTGAGACTGTCTTTATCAGCGGTGCCATCCCTCCCCAATCGATCTAGTAGAGGTCATGAAATCTACAAATCAACCTCTTTTGATACCAAAGGGCCTACTATGCCGCTGCCTGACCTCTAAAATTGAATAAGATCGATATGAAGCCTACAATTGACGCGCATTGACAACAAGGCTCCCGCTTTTACGTGAGCTGGTCTAAAATCCGATTTACATTGGTGTCTGGGATCCCGTTTCTCGTTGTGACTGAAATTAAATCTAACGTGGGGATCGCTTACAATTGACAAGACACTTGGAACACTTGATGTAGTAATACTTGGAATTTTAGCAAGCGCGTATCGCCTTACTGCTGCGTAATTATGGGCCTGCCTCACTCTCAATAGGAAGTGTTAAGCACTTTGGATAATCTTTTCTGCTTATCCTCACGCTGTAGTTGCTTTCATCGTGAATATGTGGAGCCTAGTTACACATTAAAAGGTTTATTATGCATGAATTAAGTGGGTAAATGCCTCTCGCTTCTTATTATGCCATGTTGTGGGACACGATACGTGTAAATGAGTGCCTAAAATGGCATATAGCACTGTCTAACGATGTTTAATGTGAGCCCCAACTACAGTGAGCAAAGGCGATCTCTTTTTTTATTTGCAGATGATGCAATACTTATGAGGAATGGATAAGGCACGTTTGTTATATATCCTACTTAAAGGCAAAAGAACAAAATTCAAATAAATAAAAAGTTATACAAAATATTAGCTGATACATATAATTAATGATAAATTTCGCCCCTAAATGCTCATACGACTTATTCGTTTGGGAATATACCAAACATCGCTCCAAAAACGAAAATAAATATAGATACAAAATACGTCTGTAAGTTTCAGGACATAAGTCAACTGCGGATTGCATTTTACGTTAGCATCGAAAGAGCAAAAAGGCAAAAATGGCAAAGCCTATATGCAAACACAAGCACAACTAATAAAAACATCGTAAAAATCAAATAGTTAGGGTGGCTGTAATGTGAAGTCCGCATAGCGGGGCCAACATTTTCAAGCAAAGTTTTATAGGTGCCTGAGTAACTATCCTCTTGCTTCTGAGCCTACTATAAACGCCAATTCATATTAGAGGTAAGACTGCAATCAAGTGGTTTCTGACCAAAAGTGGCGAGTACTAGGCTTCATTGAATGGCACTAGTTTTGTGCTTAATTGGCATATTGCAAGTAAAGGAATGAACCCACAATGCAGTAGCCAGATCCAACCATTAATGAACCGATTTTAGCAGGCTCGGCCCCTCCTAAAGCAGATAATTGTTCCCTAGACTTATCAAATCTGAGACCACACATCCGAACTCATCTACGTATGTCACGGGGTGCGACTGTGCGATTTGCTACACTGAATCATCTCTAATCCCCTTACCTTAAAAGTCACAACCCAGTAACCACTGTAATCACGTTCATTTACAAACACAATGCAGTTCCACAATGTTAGATTAAAAACACAGCTGTTCGACAAGACTCAAATCCAGCCAACCCATGTAGGCACCCGGTGCATATCATGGGACATCCAGATGGGTCTCTAGCTAAATTGGTATATCTACTTTCATTTAATGATGCGAATTTTAGATGGACGGCCATCAACTCTAGCTTCGAAATCAATCCCGTTGCAGCCAATATCACAATATATTCAAAATTTACTAGCGAAGCTAGTGGTAGAGGTCTGGCAAGGGTACAATGCAAATCTCAAATTTTGTCAAATAACATTCTACCTTGCATTATTACTTCTGCCACTGGTCTTTTGATCAGGGAAGACATCTCCTATACTAAACAAACCCTTTGTTTACGTAATTAACACTGATTTGATATATGTCGTGTAAATCTTTGTAATTACTCTTCGGAGTATGAGCAGTTACGGTCAGATGTTCACCATCTTATATTGAGCGACCAATTTGAGTAGCCGAATCGACTTAAAGGCATGCCTTATTATTCAAGTCTTCGCAAAAGTCGTTGTGAGGCTTGCTTGAATGTCAAGATGCGTATGTGGACGCAAAACCAGGATGTCATTTAGTATCGTCTGATGTGGTTCCTGTAATTCTCAATAAATAGAACCCTAACTTTTCCAGAAGTGGTGACATAGGACACCAATTTTACTAAATTTCTTTCAGATTAAAAATCCAATTTCAAGCAATAGCAGTATGACCATTTCTGGGCTGGTCAGCTATGTTGGTAGCAGTTCTGCGGAACGCAGTGAGTTTGCAAAGAATCTGAAAGAGTACTATTCTGCCAACCTAAAGAAGCACATTGTTTTATTGAGTCTACTGGACTGGATGCTTAAAATGCATTTAATTTTAATTGACTAGGAACATTTGAAACTAAAGGAAACCCTTAATTTTTAGGTTTAAAGTCGACATCCGCCATCGCAGTGTCATTCTTGGATGTGGGTGGTAGTCAGGTCAATTTAGACACCACTGATCAATGTTGCGGGCAGTAGGGCATTACTTGTGTCCATGTGACAGCTTATGACCAAATAATGGAGCTTTCAGTCGATATCCACAATAATTCGCCAGTCTCTATTAGAGGTCTTCCTATCCGCCAAAGCGATGTGAAGCTAAACCACTCAGTGATAAGACACTTGAATAAAATCAAGCCTTGTAATGCCACTTTGACATCTTTTATTACCGACTTCACCCTTGGCATTTCCTAGCTCATAGCCTTGCCAATCGTTTCCACTTCCATTCGGCAACCGCCCTTGACTTTTTGTCATTGACACTCGGTCTGCGAAAAATCTGTCTTAACTTTGCACAGATCCCGAAACTTCTTGGGCAGTAAGTGAGTATTAGTGGTAAGTAGTAAGTAGGAAGCAGTCGTAAGTATTCATAGTAGTAATGAAAACTTCAAGTTCAAGCAGCAAGTAAAACTGAGGAATCCAAGGGGTGGACGCCTGGACAAATGCTTGCTTGGCACGAAACTGTGATGTATAACTATGGATTATACTCTTCGAAATGTGGTCTGTAGGCCCTCATTGCTCCCTTGTCTAAACTGTTTTAGAACCTTATATGCCATTGACTTAAGGAGGCTATTTCCTAACACTGGTCACAACCTTCAAGAAACCAACTAATGGAAGTGAGCAAGAAAAATTGTGAGGAAATAGAGGACCGTGAAAGCAGCATTGGACCCAAAATCTCCAACTTGAGACAAGGATTTTATCAATTCCGGATGCATAGAATAGCTTTGAAAAGTAAAAAAAGGCTCGACAAGTCAGAAACAAAGGTCGTTTACAGACTTGCTGACATCGAGACATTGTGTCAGGTCTACACCGCATTACACAGCTTTCATGGGCGAAAGAACCGCAAGTCGTCAGTGAACAAGGCGGTCATCAACAGGTGGAATTTTACTTGCCGAATTCTTTCAAAGAGCGGTCAGTCTTGGAGTTGACACATCAGGGCGGCACCTCTGCTGGGAACCTTCGCATCTAGCTACTAGTCCACAGAGCGCACTTAATGGCTGTCCTTCGAATGCTGTGAGTCCATGTCTCAATCAAGATATGCACAATGAACATCTGCTAGCACACACTGTTAGGCCTATCGGACAATTCTGCCCTACACATTCTTTAAAGGATATAAGTGAACTAGAAGTAATGAGAGAATTTCACTTACTGTAGTGCCGTTAGAATAATTAGGGTCTTCTTTCCTCACCAGGTTTGCAAATGAGGGCATAAAATGCTCAAAACACTTAAAAATAGTGCTTGATTACCACACTTTTACATATGCTACCTAAATGAAAGAAGAGTATTTCAAGTGCATTGTATTTTCATTGCTCTTAAGTAGAGTGCTGCCAAGAGCATTATGACACCGCCTAATGCATATAAATCGCATTGTCGTTATTAAATGGAATACAAGATCAAAACGGTTTCATTCAAATGAACATCGTTGGCATGCTTATGCAAGATCGGATAGGTCCTGATGCCACCTTAAAAATCAAAGGAGACAACACTTGGGAAAATACATGCTGTGTGTGCAGTAGGACATAAGGTTACTGAGGGCCCAAAGTAGTCTCATTCCTAATATCGTAAATTAGCCATGATCTCACGATTATCCCAAGCTTCTTTCTTGGCTCTCCCCCTGATGAACTTACGAGGTCAGCCACCACATGTCTCCTAGTTGTGCAAGAAAAAGACCCACAAGCCAAATGTGCTACATGCATTGCGTTAATACTAAGCAGAACATATATGACTCAAGACCATTGGGAAAATACTTTTGAAAACGCAAATAAATGAACAGGGGATTAATGGCGCTGATTGAGGAGGCTTGTGTACGTCTGAATGCAGCACTGCGTTAAGTAGATGTAGAAAGTCTAGAATACAAACAAAAGGTCATATTCTTTAACACCAATGCAAAATGACTACAACTTATTTTTCCTTTACTTACTTGGCTGCTATCTGTGCTCGGTTGTGCTTTTCTCACATTCTCCACACCATTCTACTCTACCCAATTCCTGCCTCCCTTGTGACACATGAGTGAATTTAATCGCAGTGGATTGCCCCTCGAATGAGGTGAAGGGAGAAGTCCCTGTTGCATTTGCCTCCTCATACCCACCAACCCATCACAGGCTAACTGGCGCTTGATAATAATTTCAATTTGTACCTACAAATAAACATCACGCCCACGCTCACAAATGTGACCACACACAATTTCGTAACTCGCGCCATCCCCCTTTCTCAAACTCGTCATCCATTGCTAACCAACCTATCAGTAATTCAAGTTGACCCATCAATAATTTCCTCATACATTTAGAAATGTCAAATTGCTGTGCAGTTGTCCATAGAGCCTCTATTCTCCCTTGCTTTGCAGATAGCGCCACCTTCGAGAATGTCAGTATGCAGAGGGTGACCCGCTCATGTGTAAGTAGGTTTTACTTCGACTCATCTGCTTTGTCACTTACAGCAGCTGCAGTTTGAGCACTCTTTTCTTCTGGGTATCTTTGTAGATTCAAGCGTACGTCGGAGTCTAATTAACTTACCATCGTCACCTCCACTACAACCAACATTAGCACTGATGTCAGGGCGACCACGACCAGCGCTAACGTAGGAAGCGTCTTTGCCAGTTAGTTCTCTAGCCACCACTACAGCAATGCTTCATTTATGTTTCACAGCCCTTACCTCCTCTCTCTTTTCGTCTCCTCTTCTGAAATCGCCTTTACTTATGTCAGCATCACCGATTCTCAAATACAACATTGGGCAGTTTGGTAAGTACCTTCTTTTTTCTCACCAAAGTCCTCAACATCCATTTAGCTCACTCTACATGCATTTGGCCATTTGCGTTTCATCCTCGCTGAGGTCTTATATGTGGTATTTTGTGGAACACTAGTTACAGAGACCAACAGGGCCAGTTTCGAGCAGTGAAGATGGGATTAAATTGGTGAGGAGTGATGAATGGGAATGCGATTTATCCAACTGTTTGACTGCAACAGGCAAATGACCGGACATGCACGAGCAGGAAGTGAAGTGGCACTTGATACCCTTTTTGATGGGATTCGACTCCCTCACGTCACCATTGCTAATCGCAGTAAGGAGGGAGTAGGGAGGGAAGAAGAAGATGTAGAAGCCGTGAGATTGCAAAATAGAAAATGGAGATAATTTTTGCAGTCCCAAATTCCCTAATGAATGACTCCAGTAGTTCAGCGTTGCATTCATAAATATGCTAGTAAACCAGCCCCTTAATTTGAACGAAATAAGCAAAGAAATAGAGATGAAGGTGGTGTGGTGTCCACTGCCATCATTACAAGCAGCAGCTGACAACTGCTTGGGAAATGAGAGTGCAGATAGATGTGTGAGGAGATAGAGGATGCAATAGCCATGCGCATTGATACGTGGAGAGCGGTAGATAAAGAGGTGAGTGGGTGAATAAATGATAGAGATCTCCTGTACTTGTACTTTGACCAAAAGCCAACCCACTGCTCCTCTCTACTCTTACCTCATCGACCTCTATCTTCAACTCTCTTTCGTCCTTTAGCAAGTTAGCATTCTTTCTTTCCTTTTTGAATTCCTCTCTCTTGTTTACTTTACCAATGCCTATTCCACTCAAGGCAGCAAACCTTTCGTCTCACCACCTTCTATTCTAGCAAATAAAACAAATGAAGAGGCGATCTTTAATCTAACCTCCTTGTGCTATTACTTCCCTTTGTTTTCAATCCAACTTATCAATCCGCAACATCCCTAACTTCTGCGGTGACTAATGATTCGATTAGATTCTCGCTTGCTTGACTTCCGTTTTGATTGTTTGGTGTTAAAATAAGTGTCAGTGAAATCATTTTGAGTTCTTAAACGACACCCGCATTAAATCATTAAGAAGTTGACTAGGCTTGTCCATGAGGAAGAAGCGAAACCACATTACTAGTGCTCTAATGATCACCAGCCTAGTTCTCCTCTATACGCGGCAATGACAGTGTGAACACTATGAGCATGCATGGGTGCAGTGCTACTTCCTACCTCCGTCCCTCCGTTGCTTTGAAACTTTGGTGACCTGTGCAGTTAGTTCGCAGATGCTACATACACATTTAAATAGTTGTAAAGATTGGCCTTTTGAGATGCTTTTTGCATTTCTTGTAGCTTTGCAATCATTACTGAGCATTGAAGACATTAGGC
>JADWOT020000132.1:0-19000 GCA_036345935.2 Taenia hydatigena
TGAACATATTGCGGCTAGTAGGCCGCAGAGGGGACACTCATCGAAGATTCGTTCATGTAAGGCATGAGAAAGGAGGCTTAGATAAAAGAGCTCCTCTCCACCCATTTCCAAGATGCCATCATGCTTACTCATAGTCTGCAAGAAAGAAAAGACCTCAATTAGCGTTGCATGGAGTTGTGCCGAGTTGATTAGTTAGGCTAAATGGGAGTGTTGGGGCTGACTTAACTAAAAACACACAAGAAGCCGTATTCAAGCTTGTCATAATCTAGCCTGGGTTGCCAATTTTGTCTATTCTGACCCAGTCCAAATTAGTCAGATCTAGTCAAAATACTTATGCGAACCGTGCTACAGTGCTTCCAAAGAGGGACATAAATATTGGCCAAGTTGTTTTGCACCAGCATTTCTGATGCTGCTACTTATTTGAGGGTTTGGAGCATATTTGAGAANTTAAATTACTAGCCACTTGAGAGTAGTACCTCTGCCTCTAATTTTAGATGGTTTTCTGGACTTGACAATGGGAAAAGAATGGTAGTGTTAGAAATGAGGGGTAATTAAAGCGTGGCAAAACGGCACGTTAGTAGCAAGATGAAAGTGATCTAGCGGAAGAGGTAGGAGGGGCTGAGCGGTGCGGTGGCCTCCACTGCAGGAGTGGTGGAAATAGATGGTACTAGCTTATTCTCTCCTAACATGCGGTAATGCACACGATCCACTGACTCATGGCTGGGTGGCCATTTCTTCCCCTCATTTTGGTTGGTAAAGGTGTTAAAAGAACACCAATGATAAAGAAGTAGCTGCTACAGATCAACGAGGAGATGAGAAGTTGAAGCATCTCCTCTCGATAACGTGAGGATTGACTACCCGTAACAGAGGAAGAGAAACGCCCTCCCGCCTTGGCATGCATAGAGTGTAGAGTGTGGTTCTATGTGAGAGTAGAGGGCTCCAACTAACAGCGCACCAGCATGTTTGTGCGTGCGGCTGGTTCTGAAGTTGTGTTAATAATGATGATAAATCCATCCCTCATCACACACACACACGCTTGGGAGCAGGCAGCATAAAATGGGCTAGGTGGTGAAGATAGATCAAGCTAAGAGAAAAAAGAGATGAGAAAAGCACAATTTATGCTTCCACGAATCAGCGCAAGCGCTGAAGAGTCATATGACAGTGTGTAAAAGGTTCGGCAATCCTCCTTCTGGAGGTTGAATAAAGGGGATGAGGGGGAAGCATGAAGAGGCGTTTGCTTTGCGCACATCCACGGTGAGATAAAATGTTTTTGTTGGTGTTTTGGGGTTAAAAAGAAAGAAAAAATACAATGCAGCAGCAGCAGTAGAAATGCGTTTCTCGTGAGGCGAAGCTCGCTGGAGCAGGCATCTTGAAGTGTATGTACCAGCTATTTATTTATTAAGAGGCGTCAACTTAATCACATGAGGCGGTTGGGGTTATGGCATGACTAAGCCTTCGAGTGAAATTGCCTAATAAAAGAGAAACCATGCAGATACACGGTTACCTTGCCGTCAGGTAGATGCAAAGCAGGGATGGTGTGCTGTGGCTTTCTTAACCACTGAAATATGCTTGATGAGTTAGGCGCCAAACTGAGTCTTTTATTGTTCATTTGGTGGGATGGGGAACGTCACGAAGTCTTCCGCCTCTATAAACAATGTATGCGAATCATTAACAAATGAATTGACACCTTAACAGTTTGTAATAAGAGATCCACGTAGAGTGTGGATGCACATGCTTTGCTCACTCCTCCTCACTAACACTTTGATGAAAACCGCACCAAATAGTGCAATTCAACAGACACAAACCAGCACATAGGTAAGTCGAATCCTAGACAAACAGAATTCAAGCATTCATTATGTCAAATTAAGTCGCTGCAAAAATATCTACCAAATAAAGGACTGCCATATTCACCCATTGCGAAAGGTGATGAGGTGAACTGCAATGTGGGATTATAATCGAAAACAAATGGATGGCAATGGATGCCACATATTGCCATGACTTCCTTCCGAGGCTCCCTTTATTGCGTCATAGATCTTCCTGCAATATTTCGAAGGTGTTCAAGAGAGGGCTCTCCTTCGAAAACAGGCGCAGCTAGTCAAGCACCCGAAAGCATGTCGCATTGTTGCAAGAGATTGCACGACCTCATGCACTCACTGCCTCATCCTCGACCTCTTCATTCACTGCCAGTGATTGCCGTCTCTCCTTGACTCTAGATAATCGTAGGCAGAATAAGTTAAATGGGTCGGATGTGAAACAAAAGGAAGCGGAGTAGTTTTTGCTGATACCCACAGGCAAAGCGGCCATCAAAAGTGCTTACGCTACCTTAGGAGCATTCACTAGGATAAAATGAATTTTATAACTTCTGTTGTTTTATGAAAACACAACTCTGGCCACGTAAAAGTTGTAAAAGTTGTGTCAGATTGCTAGGCGAGAGATGAGTCTGCTCTGATCAAGATGCACCCAGTGATTGGCTTGGCTCTTCTGATACGTACCTTTTTTGATGAGTGTCATTGGAGTCGAATTAATACAACAATGGGTGGCGACCACTTTAACAGTGCTCTCGAAGGCCAAATTGCAAGTGCCTATGTAAATAAATGCAAGGGTCTGCCATGTGGTTGAGTGCTTGAATTCGGCCGTTTGACAATAAATAACGAGCAGTGTAATGTTCTCCTTAGGTGACAAAGCTTTTACATAATAGCGGATTACCAAGTGAGGAGACCCAACTCATTCCCGGCTGTCTAGATAGAAGTGACTTCCTCGTGAAGACAAATAACTTAAAGCCGAAGCTGTTCGTGCTTTGGGGAAGTGTTGAAGCAAGTGTTGCACCTGGAGACATTCCTTAAGACGGAGGACATAAGGTGCATTGCCGAAGTGCAGAGCAGCTAAGGAAAGAGGGTCTATTGGCACTACTCATAGGTTAATTCCTCATCCGGGAACTATAACATGAAAATCAGCAGAAGCGACGAAAATGATAGAAAATTTGGAATGGAGCAACTACTGCTCTGAACGTTTTCCTACTGTTCTTTTGTACCTCAGGGTTTCTTTGATTGACTGGTTTGACTGTGCATCTCTATGCTGACGACACCTCAATCGCCGACCCGATGATAACTCAACCACCAGTGTTGTAGCGGAAGTGATGCAAGCCTTTTCCGGTCCTGATCCATCAAACTAGTGTGACGTCAAGTGCGTTCATCTTCCATTTCTCCTCTTACTTTTCTTTACAAACCCAATTAGTGGCATCCGATGCACTTGATTCACACTGTTGCGCGACACTGACGACAACAATGGTAGGAAACAAAGATAGGAGGTGTATTATTGGTGTAGAGATTGAATTAGAGTTCACAGGTGCGACTTAGAGATCTTTTCGCATATTCGATGCACGCAGTCAGCCATCGCAAAGTGGTTGGTGCTGGAAGTAAAAACATTCACGAATCGATTGCGCCAGCCATTAACATTCACGCTTGTTCCAAAAAAATTATCGAAATGATACATTCTTGTTCTCTCGTACACCTTTTACTGGGTCTTGAGTTCCATCCAGCTTGACAACAGTACTGGGTTAGGGAATGAGCATGTATTGTATTTTTGCTCCCCCCTAGGACCGCTGACCTGAGGTAGCATGTGTTTGACCCATGGTAGGGCGATCGTTTGGAGTGGACTGTCGTCTGTCTATTCAATGCGGTCTTGATTAACTCTACGAAAGGGACTATGCAACGCTGCATGGTGGTGATTGATTGAGGCCACTTCTGTACTCCAGCTACCTTAAGAACGTTCGCCTCGTGGGTGAATGAGGTTGACATTGGAGCTGAAACGTTGTAGGTCTTGGTATTACCAAGAAGCCATTCATGCTCCAACTTTTGCGGTTGAAAAATGGAGCAGTTGAGAGAGGGATTGGCATTAAAGGCATGTTAAACATGTCCTACGATCTGCATCTGGATTAGTTCTACCCTTTCTAGAAGACAAACCTAGAATTGTAAAGGGCTGTGGCGTTTGCTTTCTCGGCAGAAATTTTCCATTTTATTTCGGTCCTTCTCTATTTCTCTTGCAACTTCGTTTAGTTTGTTTAGTACCAAGTCATGAGTGTTTTTGTTAGAAGCAAACTGATCTGTGGACCCTGAAAGTGGAGTGGAGCACAGACCTAACTCCGATAGGCATTACCTCGGAACACTTTGATGGATTGGGCGTCGTCTTTGCTTCTGTGTGTGATGCATCGACCTGGGTAAACTTTCGCTTCCAACACAGTGGAAGTGAAGCAGTGCATTGCGCTGTTGGAAGAAAAAGGAAAAGAAGCAGAGGACAACAAAGGATGATGCTGAGTTGAGTGCGCTTCCATGTCGCTAATGGAAGGGCCTAACTTCCATTTGTCTTCTCCTTGCTTGACCTCATTTTTCTTCCGTGGCGATGTGTATTTTAAAGTTGACAGCATAACAGCAAACCTATCAAACGTTAGACCTTTGATTGGCTAAAACCTGGTCATCGAAATAAACATCTGCGTATGATGTTGTACTGTGCCCTACACCAGACCTGAAACCTTTAAATGTTTGACCTGAGCTGTGGAGTAGATGGAAATGAATTACAGTCAAATTGTTTGATCGTGTTTATACCAAAAATAACTAATTGACCGTTTACATTGACTGGATAGTGACAGCTGCTTTAGACGCCTATCACCCAACCAAAGGCCATTTTCAACGTGCTCTGCAGCTTTAAAATGTGTTAGTTTAATTTTTTTCTACCTAGAATTCAAACGGTGGACTTGCTGTGCCTCCGGATCAATTCATTTTAGCGACTCCCAACCTCGAGCATAGCTACCCAAGAGGATATCTTTGAAAAGATCAATTTATTTGTTCATTTATAAAAACTAAGGTCTACAAGGTGGCTGCCATCACGACATGCCATATGGACATAAAGTTAGAATAGCAAAACATCATCACCACAGCCACTTCATGAAAGGCAGCCAAGGACGGTCTGCAGACGCTTCTTAGAGAAAGCGAATAACTTGTTTTGTCAGCTCTACATACATCTTCATAACTTCGTCTTCACTATGCTAATTTTGGTCTGTATCGGTAGCAAGCTTATTTTTGAACCACTCTGCCAGAGGCCTAAGTAGCTGACTTTGCCTCGACAGCATATCACCACCTTCTCCTGAAGAGTCTTGCTCCGATTGTACTACTGTCTGTTGGGGCTCTCGTTGCGGTTGGGAGCTCCCAGTAGTTCCTAAGCTTTCACGGAGGCCACTGTCATACGAGTCCGTTAATGAGGCACTTCTGTCCATGCCATGAACCATAGGCTGTGCAACAGGTGCCTCATTGCCGAAAATATTTCCGCCGGCCTTTTTTGTTATGTAACGTTGGTTATGGAACCATGTCTTAACCTAACAGAGAAGTCAAAATTATGGCGAGTACAGACGACCGAATCGTAGGCAATCACTACACAATAAAAGTTGTCTATTAAACAAGTTCACTTAACACATTAACGCTTGACCAACCTGAGTTTTCGTCAGGTTTATGCGCCACGCCAGATCTTCGCATTCACTCCTACTGATGTAGTTGTTCTCTTTAAAGTGCTTCATCATCCCATTAATTTGGAAGGGTGTGAAGAGAACCCCGCGTTTGCCGAGTCGTTCTGCCTCAGATACTGTTTGGCGTACCTGAGGCTGTTCTGCGGCTGGTGTTGTAGAGGAGTTTGCTGCATCAGGCATAGATGCAGTGGCAGCAAGTTGTTCGAGAAGAGAGTAGTCTGGAATTGAGAAGACGTTTGTTGGAAGGTGTTGTTGCATGCTTGGCGGTGTGGACGGTCTTTGCACTTGGGGTCGTAACAGCTGTTGACTTAACTTTGACAACATGTCATTTAGTAGTGAGATCACTGTTGAGATGATCAGTAACGTGACGGTAGCTTGAGGTTGGTCTGAGCTTCCGCCCTGCTTTGGAGACGAAGACAAGTCGATGCAGGACGTCTGTGGCAGTGCAGGCTTTGGAGGGCTGGTAGGTTGTGGATTGCGTGGGGAAAATACAGGCATTGCTCCTAAGATATTTGATCCATTTGAAGTAGCCTCATCAAGTTCCAGCCGCTTTGGTGGATGAGAATTCAGTTAGGTTCGTTCGGCTTCATCGTTTTTCTGTGACGAGCACACTAGAGGAGAATTGGGTCTTGAAAACGCTTGAGGTTTGACCAGAGCCGAGACAGTTTCTTCCACCTTTTGTGACGTGAAAGGTGTTTCGTGTTCCACTTGCTGTTGTGAGGTTGGTAACGAAGTCGATGAGGCTAATCGTTGGAGATACGAGTTCGTCTCTCCCCCAGGTACGAGTGGGCATTCCGTATTTGGTGCACCTGTCAAAGTAAAACGACTGGGATAAGAACACGAACTTCCAAATGTAACTAAATATTAGCTCTACTTTACTTGGGTCAGGGGCTTATTCATTATCGAGTGTGCTATTTTGGGCATGAAATTGGGTCCTGATTGACCCCAACTCTGCGTGGTCGTTGGGACGGCTTCGCGATTGCTGAAAATTGTAATGGCACCGATGAAAAGTATTGTACAAAAGCTTTCCTATGTCAGCTCTGACTGACGTGAAAGTTGGAAAAATGATGTAGAGCTTTATCAGCAATAAGTGCGTCAGGTATGCCACTGTGGCTGCGGAAATGGGCAGCTGCAAGGGACAACAAATGAATCCAGCTTCAACTTCTGGTGATCAATGGACGTAATGTGGTGATAACGGCACAAAAACTAGGGATACAAAGGTATGCAAACAAAGGAAAAAGTAAAGAGTGATAAAATAACTTGATAGACAATACCATTTGCCAGCAGTGTTGCCAGAATTTGGATTTGTTCTGGACTGAGGAGGTCCAAAAGGCTTCTGTCTGTAAAGTTTGACATGATGAATCTGTGATCATGCAAATCTGCGCTCTTGACTTAATTACTTGCCATTTTTATAGACTATGAGAGCCAATAAAACTCTAATGCGGGTTAGACCAATAGGATTTGTAAGTCTTTAGTCGTGTCGATTGTTTTGAAGGGGGATGGATTGCGTGATTTTCTAAAATTTTGTTCTGGGGACTATGTATTTTGGCGCTTAATTTGCTTTTACTTAGGATCTACCTACTTTCGTCTCATCGCCTGACTGCAATTTGCACTTTTTTCTGTCCTCTTAATAAAGTCTTTTAGAAGCCGAAACGAGTAAAGTTTGATGAGTGGGTCATCAGCAACTGTACACATTGATGAATGAGATGGAAAGATGTAAATTAATCAAGCTGTCACTTGAACGGGTATACAAATTTTTGTTGAGATATGAACTCAAATCGAATCGCCCTTTTACGACACTGAGACAAGGAGGGTAAGAAGGTTTTATAATCTATTTTATTAATGCAAATGTTTACCAAAACCCATCCTAGCACTCACATCAACCTGTCCAGGTGGTTCTTCTGACACTCTACCACCGAGCGCTGAAACCAACCCCAATTTCCAAATTGATCTTAAAAAAAAGAAATACCTTCTGCCAAAATTAGGTAACGGAGTGTGTTTTTCTAGATGAGAGGCGTAGATTAGAGGAAGGATAAAATATTAGGTAAGGAAAAGGAGAAGACAAGGAGCAAATTTGAATGAAATGCAAGCTCTTTAATACTATCGTGAAAGGAAAACGAAAGAGAGTTGCTTCGAAATGCGACATCTGACAATGTGGGTGTGAAAGCATCTCTCGCTACTACTTTGCATGCAACTCCTCTTCGTACTGCTTATGGAAACCGTCTTTGGTAAGAAAGGATTCCACTCAGTGCTGTAGATAGAGCTCCCACTCGTTAATCGTGACAAAACAACAACCCTCAATGAGGTCATGTCATGCTCAATCGTTTGGCATGAGTCTGACTAATGATGGATGACAGCTAATCGTCGTACGACTTGTATTCATGCTAGCACAGCGGTATCCACGGCTTTAGCCTGAATAGTCGTCTACAGCGCTAAGTGATCATCTATGACCAAACATGAGGCCTGAGCAATGATGGTGATTTACACCCACAAACAGACAAGCACATACACGTTCCTACCTGTTTGTGTGGAGCAACATTTAGGGCGACTCTCCAAAAGAGCAGAAATAAAAGTAAACAATGGCACACACACAAACTTGGACAAACAGATAGACAAGTGTGAATGCATAGTGGAAACGAGGCAGGTGGTTTAGAGAGGGAAGTACATCATTTTACCCTTTACTGTAGAATGCCAGGTAGAGAGATTCTCTACAAAGAAAAAACCGGTCAGTGAGTTGGGCAGACAGGAACTCGACCAGCCTACAAATCGCGAAGTAAGAAGTAGGAGCAACGTACCAAACTTCGCTCTCGAAAGGGTAAATGAAAGAGGAGTAGAAGTGGGAGTCGGAATGGAGACAAGGTTTTGAGGGACAAACTAAGGCGGCAGAAAGATAAAAATGGAGAATTAATGATGATTTTAGCTAAGCAATGCCAAAACAAGATTTGGTTTCGGGTAGGGTGTGATAGAGTCAGATCCAGTCTAACCTGTGCTAGTCTGATCTAGGTTATGAATCCATGCAGTATTTAATCATGTTAAAGCCGTGACTGGGACTAGTGAAGAGATTAAGGAAAACCTGCAAAGAAGGTGCTGGCAGGCGATGAGGTATGTGGGAGAGGTGAGAGGAGCGCAAAAGAAGTAGAGGATCGGGACGTCTTCGTGTCTTTAAAGTAAAAGAATAAAGATAAGGAGCCAAAATTTAAGGAGTACTCACTGCCCCTTTCGATTGAGTTGTATGCGAGGAGCATAAACAGTATAAAATAATGCGAGACGCAATGCATGTGAGCATATGGAGCATAGTAGGAGACAAGAGACAATCCTAGAAGATGCGGTAGGGTAGGACATGAGGGAGGTGGCGTAGACAAGGGAGCTTTTCTCCGCCTACTCCGAAGACGCCATCAAGCCTACTTATAGTCTGCGTGCTTTGATCCTTAGTATCTGCAAGAAGGGCAGAGAAGACCCCAATTTGCATTGCATGGAGTTGTGTCGAGTTGATTAGGAGGGCCAAATTAGTGTTGGGGCTGGCTTAAATGGTAACGAATGAGGCGTCCTATTCAAGCTTATCACAATCTAGCCTATGCTGCTAACCTTGTCTATTATGACCCGGTCCAAATTGTGACGCCTAACACAGAATACTATAGTTTTGAGAGGAAAACCTATTTTATGGCACCGTAGTATTTTAACAACCTGAGCCTTTTGGAATCAACTTAAGACCAAAGTGAGAAACACTTAAAGCGTAGTACACTGCGGCTGATTTTCCATTGTGTTACTTATGTAATGCCTTATGCATGTATTGATCTAAGCTACCAGTCAAAGCCTAATGCCATTCTGACCTTTCCGATGTCGGTGTAACGAGGTGAGCAGCTCTTTCGTAACTAAGGCCTTTTCTCGCCCTGCCTTGAAGGCTTCGAACTATAGCCACAAATCTGATAAATACCTAAGGTTGACTAATATTTTATACGTAGTGTACAGGTGCAAGTGCGATCCATTAGATCATGCAATATTAACGACTTTATGGGATGATGCTAATTAATAAGAATAATGCATTGTGAGATCATGAGCTCAGGAGAACCTTAAGTCTGCAACCGAGCAAGAGTGAGAGGAGGAAGGGGGGAGGCGAGTTGTAGCAGTTACACGTTGCTAATTCATTATTATTAGGCTCTGCGGCATCATCCACATCAAACAAGTCAAGTCGCAAATCTTGCAACTTACAATGCCGACGCACAGACGTGAATCAGCCGCGGGGACCGCGAAAGTTGTCAGCGTTTGAGAAGGTCTATCGTAATCCCATGCAGTTATTGGAGGCTCCCTTTCTCAATAAGTACAAGAACAATAATCGTGAAGATGGTCAGTTTATTCTGATGTTACTACCCTAAACAAAGCATTCATAGCCAAGAGTTTGACATTGGGCTAGTTCAATTGGAATGTTTTACGCATAGTTTGCAGACACTTATGATGCTAATGTTGCAGCGCGCAACGTTGACATGCTCGGATAGCTTTGGCATGCCCTAGCTATTTAGTTGACAGCAGGTCTATCAAGCAGGATTTTTCCACTTCACTTACTAATGTCAAGCTCTACCAACTGTAAGGCAAGCATCTCCCTGTAGACCTTTTTCATGTGACCATTCACGGAATGCCTTGTGATGTCAATTTGTACTGACAATGAAAGTGGATGACAAGAATTCACCTCTCCTCACATATGTTGCAACCATTTACTCCATCAAGTTAGATATTTACAAAAAACATAAGTTAGTGATAATTGGAAAATTCTGACAAACGTTTGAGAAAACGAATGTACCGTTGTGATGTTGCAGCGAATACAACTTCCATCTCTCCCATCTCGACCACCAAAGCACACTGCTGGTGCAAAAGGGAAAGTGAATTAGACAACTACGCTTTTCACCGGTCACTTTGCCTTCGTGTGTTCGCGATCGGCACTACAAAGCAGGTTAGTTAGACCTAAGGGCAATTTATTAGCCACCAAGTAAGCAAACGCCAAGAAATAAACGTGATGTTAACTAAACATCCAGGGCCTGATACACTGCAGCCATTACTATAAAATGGAGCATTATCGTGTGTGTATAAAATTAAAAAAAAATGGGGCAGGTGGCTCTGTTTCCTTCTAAATCGGTGAGGTCGCATTGGATCGATTGAAGCAAACTAAATAGCTGATATTCCGAATGAAGGAAAGGATGTATTGGTCGCCACGCTACACAACGCATTCCCTCATCGCTGTTATGCAGTGTATTTAGACATCGCTCTTTTGAATGCAAGGCAATTCACATGTAAAGAGGTCTTTCAAAAGTAGACCATCCTTCTTAAGTGAGGCAAACTGGATCAAATGAGCACCGGGGTCGGCTTCGTGCAAAAGACCCTCTTGCGGTTATTCATCCTTTGATTGTGCTTGTCGCGACTGTGTCAAGCATGCTTTTAGACTACCCGCCCCATAGTCACTACCCCTAGCTGTGTGCTGATTGGTGGGACCGTTAACGGGGTTGTGCAATGATCCGAGGGATGCGTTTGCACGCCTGTGCGTTTACTCAGGCTTTGCGGAAGAATAGGTCTCAACGAGGACGTGATTCAGAGGATAATTACTAAAAGGAAGAAATTTTAACCATTTGTAAGCCATCAGTAATCAGATGGATACTAATGGAACTATGCTAACGTGATGAGGTTTTAAATTTCAAGTACTGATCAAGCTATTTCGTCCATGCAAAAGGGGATTTCGAGAAGTGATCTGATTTGTGGGCCTTGAAAGTGACATGGAACATGGACCTAACTCTGATAGACATTACCGTCGACCGCTTCGATGGGTTAAGCGTTGTTATCGCTCGTGTATGTGATACATGGACCTGTGTGGACTCTCACCTCCAAAACAATTCATTTTAGCGACTCCCAACTCCACGCATAGCTCCCACGAGAACATCTTTAAAAGACAGTTTATTTATTTATTAGTAGAGGATTAGGGCGCACTAAATGGTTGCCATCAAAATATGCTATGAGGACCACAAAACAGTTGGAAGAGCAAAACACCATCATAGCTACTAAATGAAAGGCAGCGAAGGCCAGTCTGCAGACGCTCCATAGAGGAAGCCAATAACTCGCTTTATCAGTTCGACTAATTTCTTGACGTCCTCATCTTCACCATCCTGCCTTTGATCTGTTTCAGCACCAAGCTGATTTTCAAGCGGCACCGCCAGTGTCTACAATTGCTGCTTGTGCCTCGACGGCATATCACCACCTTATCCTGAAGGGACCTGCTCCAATGGTGATGCTGTTTGCTGGGCCCCTGTTGTGATTGGGAGCTTTCAGCAATTCCAAAGCCTTCACTCAGGCCGCTGTCCCACGCGTTGGTTGATGGGGCACGAACATTTGGTTGTGTTAGAGGCGTCTCATCGCTAGAAATTTCTCGCCAACCCTACTTGTTTTTTAGTGCTGATTCTGGAACCACATCTTCACCTAACAGAAGGGTCAAAAATATGACCAATTTTGAAGACTCAATCGTAGACAACTGATCACTACACACTAATGGCTGTCTTTTAAACATGTTCTTTTAACACTTTAATGCTTGACTAACCTGAGTCCCCGTCAAGTTGATGCGACACGCAAATTCTTTGCGCTCATGCATATTGATGTAGTTTTTCTTGTTAAAGTATTTCATCATCCCACCAATTTGGTACGGAGTAAAGAGAACCCTGCGTCAGCCTTGTCTTTGTGCCTCAGATACTGCCTGGCGTACCTGAAGTTGTTCTGCGGTAGGCAGTGTAAAAAAGCTTGCTGAATCAGGCATAGGTGCAGCGGCAGAAAGTTGCTGGAGAAGAGAGTAATTTGGAACTGATAAGATGTGTGCTGGAAGATGCTGGCACGTGCTTGGCGGTGAGAACTGTGGCTGCACCTGTGGCTGTAGCAGCTGCTGACTTAGCTCTGATGAGGTGTCAAATAGGAGTGGGTTTGGCGTTGGGGAATTCGTGCATCGCAGTGGTAGTTTGAGGTTGGCCTGAGCTTCCACTATGCTTTGGAGACAGAGACAAGTCGATGCAGGATGTCTGTTGTCGTACAGGCTTCGGAGAGCTGATCGATTTCGGAATTATTGTGGAATGTACAGGCATTGCCCCTAAGATATCCTATTCACTTGAAGCAGCCTCATCAATTTTCAGCCGTTTTAGTGGCGAAGGATTTAGTTGGGTTTGTTTGCCTTCGTGGTTGTTTTGCAGCGAATGCATAAGGGGAAGTGGATCTTGAAAGTACTGGGGATTTAGCCAGAGCAGAGACCGTCTCTTCCGCCTTTTGTGAGGCAGAAGGTGTTCCCTGTTCCACTTGATGTTGCACGATCGGTGACAAAGCTGATACGGCTAATTGTTAATCATGCGATTTTGTCCTTCCTTTGGGTACAAATGGGCATCCCGCATTGACGCATCTGTACAAACAAAAGGAGTGAAATAAGAACATGTGCACCTGCATGTAAGTAGATGCTGTCATTACATTTATTTGTGTCAAGTGCTCATTCATGCCTTAATGTCTGCGATGAGATAAGCAAAGATTTAATTCTTCTGTCATACACGATGGTGGATGTCTCGATCCCTCTAACTGAAGCATCAGCGAGCGGTCTAATCCAAAATTTTTGGCTCATTTTACCGTCAAGGCACAGATTTGTTTAACCAATAGTTTGGTTAACATCGGTAAAGTGTCTTACGTTCGAAGACGCCTCCAGAACCCTTTCAGTAAAGCGGAAATCGATGAGTCTAAATGTTGGCATGATCACGGCCGGCACGCGTTATACAAAGATCGGTGTTTCAGATGCCTACGAACGTAAAATGCTATTCTTTCCAACTTTTCGAAAGTTGCACTTGATTGCTGATCCTCAAACATCCTGGATAATGGTGTTTTCGCTCACGTGCCTGTTTTCCCTTCCTCTCTCCTTTTGATCAGGATTAGGCCCCACGCAGATTCCTTCTCAGGTGGTCCTTGCGATATACTCACTGGACAACTACAGAATGGCCGCGCCATCGCGCACTCTTTGCATTTGTATATTATGCCGCCCTCTCAGAAGTCTACCAATTATCTCCCCTCTGGCTGGTGACCTCAGTAGCATCCAGCAGACACGTGCGCAAATCGCCAAGATAATTGTTGGCACACCATATAAGCAGTGCAGATTCTGTTACGCCTAATTTCCAAATTTACGATTCGAAAATTGCACAGCTCAATAACTTGTGACACTGCTAAGTGAAAATAGGAGGCCCTCACTTTTATTCAGTAAAATTACTCAGCGAAATCAGCCAACTCATCTCATAGTTGTGTCGAGCACCTGGTTCGAATCCCTCTTCTACTTTTAACCTTATACTAGCATAGTCTATACAAGTCAGTGGCATCGAAGTTGAGGCGGCAACAAGTTGCATGGGTTTTGTCAATGAGAAAAACGGCATTGCACTTATTATTAGCATAATAGCAACTGTGACCAAACGCTGAAGTACCGTGTTTTAGCATTAGTGGATCAAAGTTGAAGCGCCTTTGATTGGGGTGTATTGAATGTCAATCATATGGAAAGTGCATTGAAACAAATCCTCATTACCAATGGAGATCTGATTTACGCACTTCAAAGTTTGTTTGGATTAACAATTGAGAACACACAGCCAGAAGCTTAAATGCTTGATTTGGAAAACTGACCTAAGCAATGCGTCATATGGACGACTTTGAAACTAGGATTACCTGATTTTTAACCAGTTTGTTGCCAAGGCAACGGCGTTAATCTAGCTAAAGAAGAATTTCCGTACTCATTAGATAGAAATTCATTTATAGTTCATATGCATTTTTTAAAGGGATAAATAAGTCAGGGTGCAACTAAAAGGAATTTTCGCACATGACACTGAGCCGATGCGCTCGTTATTTCTGGCAGGTTCAGTGGTTTTGCGGAGCCTTATCAAAAGGCGATATTCATACTACTAGTTGATTGTGGAGAACATTGCAAATGCACACGCTTGCAAAAATTGTCAGGCAAGGGTTTCGCAAAATCTAAAGATGCCCAATGCACACACAATGCTGCGCTATTGCCCACTACATCTTCGGAGGCGATTGGCTTAAATGAGCCAATTACGCGCATGCTGCGCTGCGCTGATTGGACGCAGTAGAAGTTGGCATGGTTGTGAAATTAACGGTCTGGCGGAGGTTGACCAATCATTGCCTTCTGATTTGGGATCTTGTCCAAAAGCGTAAATCCAGTTGAAAATATTCGTGCCACAAAGATATAAAGTGAAAGGTCATTCTGCTTCGCTTTATGTAGAGGTCAGTGTAAGCACAATGGGTAACCGATTAGCAAAAGTGGTCCAATTCGATAAATAGCATTTATTAAAGCACAATTGAAGTAAAACAGAAGATAATCATTTTCAATGCAAATGATAGAACCAAAGATCTTTTTGTGTAAAATTTTGTTGCTTAAGGCGAAACGCAAGTCTGTGATGAATGAAGACTTGACAAATGTCCAAAATGCTAAATTGCATGTTATTCGATCCCAGTAGGCAACATTTTGTACACCTCTACACCCAAATTTGTGCCTTAGAATGGTGCCATTCTTAGTGATTCTCTACAGTCTGCAAACATAATCTACATAGGTTGGCTAATGCACTTGAAGAAGGTATATCATCGCTAAATTACTTGTGCTCTTGGAGCAGGCAACTCAAAATCCATTACCATCATTTCCATCAAACTTCGAGTTCTCAGATCTCCGTACCTATTCAATCCACTCTATCATCACACGACATGAGGTGATGAAGGACATCATTTCAAAGGATGTGAAGGATAACGGATAAAATAACTAATGCAGTGTCTAGATCTCATCTAAACGCAAAGGCTTAAAGATGGTTATTTTGCCGGAAGAGGTCTTGCGCTGCCATGCATCAGGTTTTCACAATTTCTTCAAATGTTACCAATCAGATGTACTGCAGCGGCAAAACTTGGGTCTTCTGGAGGGACCTGTAGGGAACGCCTTTGTTCGCGATTGAAAAAAATATGAAGCGCAGACTATTGAGGCAATGGCCGAATGATTTGTGAGTCTGACCACCCATCACTGCGATGCAAAACTGCTTCTCATCACAAGACAGTCACTCAGTTAGCAAGCAATCGGAAATGCATCGCGCAACTTTACGGTCCATGCAATAGAAGAAAAGGTAATTCTGATGGATTCGAAAGCATGTTTTTAGCTATCCCACATGGGTGACACTTATTTGGCGAGCCTTCACAATTCTCCTAATGGATGTAAGTGTTAGAAGTTGTTTCGTCATCACTGTTATTTGTTGCTGCGAGTTCTTAGCACTCCAACATCCGATTCTTGTGCTGCCAAAAATAGGGAAGTACAACTTTTTAAGTTGCTTCTCCATCGCACTCTTATCTAATCGCCATGGTGGGAAGGAAATCATGTTATGACAATCGAGATAATGCGAAGCATTTAAGGCACACAAGTATCAATAGTCCTTTGCATTCTCTTTCGCTCCCGTTACACGCGCAATTATGCACGAGTGTCAGCTGAAGTAAAGAAGCACAAAGACAAATGACATTTGCTTCTGAGAAACCACCAGACATCACGAACCACCAATCAAGTGAAAAAAAAAAACAATCACACGGCGTTCTGTCGCCTTCCACCATTTATCTTGCTTCCCAGGTCATCGTCGTTTCAACCGCTCAATTCTTCAGCAGTGCTTCAGTACTCCTTTGTCAGCTGCTCACCTTTGGTCTGCTTCTCAGCCTCCATCGCCACTGCTTCCCTCTCAATCTCTCTGATGTCCCCAATCCTACACTTCACCGTTTTAACGTCAAAAGACCAGAAGAGATTAAAAGTTTAAAAATTATGGATAACGTATGCCACCAGCTTCCCCTCCTCCCCTGCTTTACCTTCCCTTCCTTCCCCCTATCCTAATTTTCGTCACAACTGATATCCTTGTGTGTTTCACTAATCAGGGTAGAAATATGGGTAGCGTTCTCGAGTGTAGCGTTTGATAGGATTTCATATTCCTTCAACAAAATCGATTTCTGTATACCCCACTTATATACATGGCTAGGAAAGTGGGCCAATGGGGAAATTTAAGAACATGCAGAAAGAAAAAAATAAGAAATTCAGGGCCCCAGCACCATGCAGAGACGTCCCCATGTTGACCTTTCCCATCCTTCCCTCTACTTACCCTCCGTAAACCTCTCGCTTTCGTCTCGTACCCAATCATTCTTTCGTTGCCTCGCCCAGGTTGGTGATGTTTGCTCGCCACCATTGTACTCCTTGGTGCAAGGCAACAATGGATCTTGGTATGGAATTAGATTGACCGGCAGAAACGCACCTTCGCTCGAGCCATAGTAATCGCAGGGAATGAGTTGTCACTGCATAACAGGCATCCTCTCAAGAAAAGCCGAGGACAAGCAGTCACAACGAGGCAGCGCATTTAAGTCAAAACACATTAGCATCGGTGGTTCTTCTCATTCTCTTCCTCCTCCTTTGCATGCACTAAGATACACATAACTTAATCAAGTCACGAAAGCACAGAAGTGAGTGGCGCCAGCTGCCTCAAAACCACCTCTTAGTAGTTCTGTCCAAAGTCCACACCTAGACGGCACTGAGCGACACCACACGGCACGTGTTACAATCGATTTACACGTGTCAGGTTAAATTAATCTACCACATGACAAACTGTCAGAAATGCTGTTCTACGTGTTCCACGCCTACATCTATTCATCTTCCTTTACCACCTTGCCGTTCATGCCATTCAGTTATTCGCCGGTGCTTCTCTCCTGCCTCTTTTCATTCTTGTCCCCAGCCGTCTTTGTATCCTTTACTTCCATCGCAAGCCTCTCCATCACCTCATCACTCCGAGGCTTTCAATCCTTAATTTTAGAGATGCTGAAAGGGAGAAAACAAATGGATATCATAGAAATTAAGGGTGAATTTTGATGCTAACACCCCTTCCTCTACCAGTGCTACATTCCACTCCCGAAAATTCACTTGCATGCGTCATTTCAATATTTTCATATTCGATATCCAGCATAATCACATGGAAAGAGAGCTATGACTAGGCAGTTCACGTGTCATTGGGAAGAAATCTTCAAATTTTGCCTAGACACGTGTCCAGATGAGTAAGCGATTAAGTCAGTACAGGAATAGATGGTAGAAATATAGAAAACAGTAAAGAAGGCTACACCAGAGCAATGTGGAGAGTCATCCTACAACGTTTATTTCCAATCCTCAACTGTCCATCTCCACTCTTACTCCTTCTATTCCAGCGAATTTTCATCTCTTCGCATCTACCTTAATCATTCCCTGTCTCATTCAGCTGAAAATTCATGTTACCTAACTCCTGCCGAAAAAACGCATAGACCACAATTGCCGTTCCGAATGCAAAACAACAATTATTCCAAGCACAGAAGTAGGAGTACGCATCAGAAATGCCCCTTCGTTAGCTCAATAGTAATAGCTAGGGGCGGGTCGTCAAGCTCTCATCTACCGAGCATACCCCGTCCCCACAGGCGTCTTATGTATTAAATTTAAGTCCGTCTTAATATTTTAATTTGGTCTGCCTAATCAACTCGATGCAACTGCATGTCATGCAAGTTTAGGTCTTCTCCTTCTCGCAGATACTGGGGATCAAAACACACATGGAAAGGCAAGCACTCTCTTGTCTACGCCTCCTTTCTCATGTCTTACTCCAACACATCTTCGGAGACTGTCTCCTTTGTCGCCTACTGCACTCTATTCACTTACAAGTATTGCATCTTGCAGGAGAGAAATTTTCACTACATGGTGTATGAGGTTTGCCAGTTTCATGTGCCGTGTCCACTTCAATCTGAAATGAGTGAGGGTGTAGAGTTACAGGAAGGAAAAAGCAAATAGATGAAGTGAAGTCAATTGGCGGATGGCTAAAAGAATGTTAGCAAAGTGTAGAGTTGAGATGGAGTGGCCAAAGAACTAGCCTTTGAACAGACGACCGAAAGAGATTTTATTGAGCCCAGCACGAAAGTGTCGATTTGATTTAGCTGTTTTTGTGAGACATCAATTCAAGCGACCATCCAAACGACGGAAACAAAGGTACACAATACAACATACACGAACTTAGGCAAACAGACAAAAGCGTAGATACATGGTGAAAATAGAGAGGGTGGTCTTGAGTAGAAAACCAGGCAAAGAAATTCTTTACAAAACGAATATAAGAAGTAGATAGTGGGGTGAGCAGGTAGAAATTCTACCAGCTAACAAATTAGGAAGTAAGAAGTAGGAGCAACACGCTCACCTTCGCTCCTGAAAGGCTAAGTGAAGGAGTAGAAGTAGGAGATGGAATTGAGGCGAAATAGTGTAGTAAAAACCAAAGCGACAGAAAGATAGAAATGGAGATTTGATGGTAATCATTGCTAAACTTTGTTAAAACACGATTTTGTCTCGGGCAGAGCGTGATTGATTCAGGTCTAGTCTAACTCGTACTATTCTGATCTAGCCATGAATCCGTGCATTATTTACTCATG